>LR999958.1:81823281-82020190 GCA_905220385.1 Xylota sylvarum | reverse complement strand
CCGAGAGGGAAAATTTCTCACTTACTGAATGGACCATAAGGACGAAATTTCTACCTTACTGAACTACCTAAGAGTCAAAAGAGAGGAAATTTCTCCCTTACTGAACGAAACATAATGAAGATATTTCTATCTTACTGAACTACCTAAGAGCCCTTAGAGAGGAAATTTCTCTGAACTACCTAAGTGTCCATAGAGATGAAATTTCTCAATTACTGAACGGGCCATAATGCAGAAATTTCTACATTACTGAACTACCTAATTGTCCATAGAGATAAAATTTCTCCCTTACTGAACGGCATATAATGAAGAAATTTCTTCCTTACTGAACTACCTAACTGCTCATAGAGAGGAAATTTCTCCCTTACTGAAACGGGCCATAATGAATAAATTTCTACTTACTGACCTACCTAAGGGTCCATAGAGAGGAAATTTCTCCCTTACTGAACGCCCCATAATGAAGAAATTTTCTACCTTACTGAGCTACCTAAGAGCCCATAGAGAGGTGAATTCTCGATTACCGAACGGCCCCATAATGAAGAAATGTCTTCCTTACTGAACTACCTATGAGCCCATAGAGAATAAATTTATCCCTTACTGAACGGAGCATAATGAAGAAATTTCTCCCTTACTGAACTACCTAAGGGTCCATAGAGAGGAAATTTCTCCCTTACTGAACGGCATATAATTGAAGCAATTTATACTTTATTGAACTAGATTAGGGAATATAGAAAGGAAATTTCTCCCTTACCGAACGGCCAATAATGAAGAAATTTCTACGTTACTGAACTACCTAAGAGCCCATAGAGAGGAAAATTGTTCCCTTACTGAACGGCCTATAATGAAGAAATTTCTACATTACTGAACTACCTAAGAGCCCATAGAGAGGAAATTTTTTCAATTACTGAACGGCCCATAATGAAGAAATTTCTACCTTACTGAACTACCTAAGAGCCCATAGAGAGGAAATTTTTTCCCTTACTGAACGGCCCATAATGAAGAAAATTTATACATTACTGAACTACCTAAGAGCCCATATAGGGGAAATTTCTCCCTTACTGTACGGCCCATAATGAAGAAATTTCTACCTTACTGAACTACCTAAGGGTCCATAGAGAGGAAATTTCTCCCTTACTGAAACGGCCCATAATGAAGAAATTTCTACCTTACTGAACTACCTAAGAGTCAAAAGAGATTAAATTTCTACCTTACTGAACGGCCCATAATGAAGAAATTTCTACCTCACTGAACTACCTAAGGGTCCCACAGAGAGGAAATTTCTCCCTCACTGAACTTCCCATAATGAAGAAATTTCTACATTACTGAACTACCCAATAGCCCTTAGAAAGGAAAATTTCTCCCTTACTGAACGGCCCATAATGAAGAAATTTCTACCTTATTGAAATACCTAAGGGTCCAGAGAGAGGAAATTTCTCCCTCACTGAACTTCCCATAATGAAGAAATTTCTACATTACTGAACTACCCAATAGCCCTTAGAAAGGAAATTTCTCCCTTACTGAACGGCCCATAATGAAGAAATTTCTACCTTATTGAAATACCTAAGGGCCCAGAGAGAGGAAATTTCTCCTTACTGAATTCTATAGAGAAGAAATTTTCTCATTTACTGAAGTTCCCATAATGAAGAAAATTTCTACCTTACTGAACTACCGAAGGGTCCATAGAGAGGAAATTTCTCCTTACTGAACGGGCAATAATGAAGTAATTTCTACCTCACTGAACTACCTAAGGGGTCCCACAGAGAGGAAATTTCTCCCTCACTGAACTTCCCATAATGAAGAAATTTCTACATTACTGAACTACCCAATAGCCCTTAGAAAGGAAATTTTCTCCCTTACTGAACGGCCCATAATGAAGAAATTTCTACCTTATTGAAATACCTAAGGGCCCAGAGAGAGGAAATTTCTCCTTACTGAATTCTATAGAGAAGAAATTTCTCATTTACTGAAGTTCCCATAATGAAGAAATTTCTTCCTTGTTGAACTACCTAAGAGCCCATAGAGAGGAAATTTCTCCTTACTGAACGGGCAATAATGAAGTAATTTCTACCTTACTGACCTACCTAAGGGTCCATAGAGAGGATAATTTCTCCCTTACTGAACGCCCCATAATGAAGAAATTTCTACCTTACTGAACTACCTAAGAGCCCATAGAGAGGCGATTTCTCCCTTACCGAACGGCCCGTAATGAAGAAATGTCTTCCCTACTGAACTACCTATGAGCCCATAGAGAGGAAATTTCTCCCTTACTGAACGGCCCCATAATGAAGAAATTTCTACCTTACTGAACTACCTAAGTTCCCATAGAGAGGAAATTTCTCCCTTACTGAACGGCCCATAATGAAGAAATTTCTACATTACTGAACTACCTAAGAGCCCATATAGAGGAAATTTCTCCCTTACTGTACGGCCCATAATGAAGAAATTTCTACCTTCCTGAACTACCTAAGAGCCCATTGTGAGGAAATTGTTCCCTTACTAAGAGCATATAGAGAGGGAAAATTTTTCCCTTACCGAACGGCCCATAATGAAAGAAATTTCTACCTTACTGAACTACCTAAGAGTCAAAAGAGAGGAAATTTCTCCCTTACTGAAGGAAACATAATGAAGATATTTCTGTCTTACTGAACTACCTAACGGCCCATAGAGAGGAAATTTCTCCCTTACTGAACGGGCAATAATGAAGAAATTTCTACTTTACTGAACTACCTAAGGGCCCATAGAGAGGAAATTTCTCCCTTACTGAACGGGCAATAATGAAGAAATTTCTACTTTACTGAACTACCTAAGGGGCCCATAGAAAGGGAAAATTTCTCCCATACCGAACGGCCCATAATGAAGAAATTTCTACGTTAGTGAACTACCTAAGATCCCATAGAGAGGAAATTGTTCCCTTACTGAACGGCCTATAATGAAGAAAATTTCTACCTTACTGAACTACCTAAAAAGCCCATAGAGAGGAAATTTTTTCCCTTACTGAACGGAACATAATGAAGAAATTTCTACCTTACTGAACTACCTAAGGGCCCATAGAGAGGAAATTTTCTCCCTTACTGAACGGGCAATAATGAAGAAATTTTCTACTTTACTGAAACTACCTAAGGGCCCCATAGAAAGGAAATTTCTCCCATACCGAACGGCCCATAATGAAGAAATTTCTACGTTAGTGAACTAAGTAAGATCCCATAGAGAGGAAATTGTTCCCTTACTGAACGGCCTATAATGAAGAAATTTCTACCTTACTGAACTACCTAAGAGCCCATAGAGAGGAAATTTTTCCCTTACTGAACGGAAACATAATGAAGAAATTTCTACCTTACTGAACTATCTAAGAGCCCATAGAGAAGAAATTTTTCCCTTACTGAACGGTCCCATAATGAAGAAATTTCTACCTTAGTGAACTACCTAAGATCCCATAGAGAGGAAATTGTACCCGTACTGAACGGCCTATAATGAAGAAATTTCTACCTTACTGAACTACCTAAGAGCCCATAGAGAGGAAATTTTTCCCTTACCGAACGGCCCATAATGAAGAAATTTCTACATTACTGAACTACCTAAGAGCCCATATAGAGGAAATTTCTCCCTTACTGTACGGCCCATAATGAAGAAATTTCTACCTTACTGAACTACCTAAGAGCCCATTGCGAGGAAATTGTTCCCTTACTAAGAGCATATAGAGAGGAAATTTTTCCCTTACCGAACGGCCCATAATGAAGAAATTTCTACCTTACTGAACTACCTAAGGGCCCATAGAGAGGAAATTTCTTCCTTACTGAACGGGCAATAATGAAGAAATTTCTACCTTACTGAACTACCTAAGAGCCCATAGAGAGGTCATTTCTCCGTTACCGAACGGCCCGTAATGAAGAAATTTCTTAATTGTTGAACTACCTAAGAGCCCATAGAGAGGAAATTTCTCCTTACTGAACGGGCAATAATGAAGAAATTTCTACCTTACTGACCTACCTAAGGGTCCATAGAGAGGATATTTCTCCCTTACTGAACGCCCCATAATGAAGAAATTTCTACCTTACTGAACTACCTAAGAGCCCATAGAGAGGTCATTTCTCCCTTAAGGAACGGCCCGTAATGAAGAAATGTCTTCCCTACTGAACTACCTATGAGCCCATAGAGAGGAAATTTCTCCCTTACTGAACAGCCCATAATGAAGAAATTTCTACCTTACTGAACTACCTAAGGGCCCATAGAGAGGAAATTTCTCCCTTACTGAACGGCCCATAATGAAGAAATTTCTACATTACTGAACTACCTAAGAGCCCATATAGAGGAAATTTCTCCCTTACTGTACGGCCCATAATGAAGAAATTTCTACCTTACTGAACTACCTAAGAGCCCATTGAGAGGAAATTGTTCCCTTACTAAGAGCCCATAGAGAGGAAATTTTTCTCTTACCGAACGGCACATAATGAACAAATTTCTACCTTACTGAACTACCTAAGAGTCAAAAGAGAGGAAATTTCTCCCTTACTGAACGAAACATAATGAAGATATTTCTGTCTTACTGAACTACCTAACGGCCCATAGAGAGGAAATTTCTCCTTTACTGAACGGGCAATAATGAAGAAATATCTACTTTACTGAACTACCTAAGGGCCCATAGAAAGGAAATTTCTCCCTTACCGAACGGCCCATAATGAAGAAATTTCTACCTTACTGAACTAAATAAGGGCCCATAGAGAGGAAATTTCTCCCTTACTGAACGGGCAATAATGAAGAAATTTCTACTTTACTGAACTACCTAAGGGCCCATAGAAAGGAAATTTCTCCCTTACCGAACGGCCCATAATGAAGAAATTTCTACGTTAGTGAACTACCTAAGATCCCATAGAGAGGAAATTGTTCCCTTACTGAACGGCCTATAATGAAGAAATTTCTACCTTACTGAACTACTTAAGAGCCCATAGAGAGGAAATTTCTCCCTTACTGAACGGGCAATAATGAAGAAATTTCTACTTTACTGAACTACCTAAGGGCCCATAGAAAGGAAATTTCTCCCTTACCGAACGGCCCATAATGAAGAAATTTCTACGTTAGTGAACTACCTAAGATCCCATAGAGAGGAAATTTTTCCCTTACTGAACGGAACATAATGAAGAAATTTCTACCTTACTGAACTATCTCAGAGCCCATAGAGAAGAAATTTTTCCCTTAGTGAACGGTCCATAATGAAGAAATTTCTACCTTAGTGAACTACCTAAGATCCCATAGAGAGGAAATTGTTCCCTTACTGAACGGCCTATAATGAAGAAATTTCTACTTTACTGAACTACCTAAGAGCCCATAGAGATAAAATGTTTCCCTTACCGAACGGCCCATAATGAAGAAATTTCTACCTTACTGAACTACCTAAAAGTCAAAAGAGAAAAAATTTCTCCCTTACTGAACGGGCCATAATGAAGAAATTTCTACCTCACTGAACTACCTAAGGGCCCATAGAAAGGAAATTTCTCCCTTACCGAACGGCCCATAATGAAGAAATTTCTACCTTACTGAACTAAATAAGGGCCCATAGAGAGGAAATTTCTCCCTTACTGAACGGGCAATAATGAAGAAATTTCTACTTTACTGAACTACCTAAGGGCCCATAGAAAGGAAATTTCTCCCTTACCGAACGGCCCATAATGAAGAAATTTCTACGTTAGTGAACTACCTAAGATCCCATAGAGAGGAAATTGTTCCCTTACTGAACGGCCTATAATGAAGAAATTTCTACCTTACTGAACTACTTAAGAGCCCATAGAGAGGAAATTTCTCCCTTACTGAACGGGCAATAATGAAGAAATTTCTACTTTACTGAACTACCTAAGGGCCCATAGAAAGGAAATTTCTCCCTTACCGAACGGCCCATAATGAAGAAATTTCTACGTTAGTGAACTACCTAAGATCCCATAGAGAGGAAATTTTTCCCTTACTGAACGGAACATAATGAAGAAATTTCTACCTTACTGAACTATCTCAGAGCCCATAGAGAAGAAATTTTTCCCTTAGTGAACGGTCCATAATGAAGAAATTTCTACCTTAGTGAACTACCTAAGATCCCATAGAGAGGAAATTGTTCCCTTACTGAACGGCCTATAATGAAGAAATTTCTACTTTACTGAACTACCTAAGAGCCCATAGAGATAAAATTTTTCCCTTACCGAACGGCCCATAATGAAGAAATTTCTACCTTACTGAACTACCTAAAAGTCAAAAGAGAAAAAATTTCTCCCTTACTGAACGGGCCATAATGAAGAAATTTCTACCTCACTGAACTACCTAAGGGTCCATAGAGAGAAAATTTCTCCCTTACTGAACGGCCCATAATGAAGAAATTTCTACCTTACTGAACTACCTAAGGGCCCACAGAGAGGAAATTTCTCAATCACTGAACTTCCCATAATGCAGAAATTTCTACATTACTGAACTACCTAAGGGTCCATAGAGATAAAATTTCTCAATTACTGAACGGGCCATAATGCAGAAATTTCTACATTACTGAACTACCTAATTGTCCATAGAGATAAAATTTCTCCCTTACTGAACGGCATATAATGAAGAAATTTCTTCCTTACTGAACTACCTAACTGCTCATAGAGAGGAAATTTCTCCCTTACTGAACGGGCCATAATGAATAAATTTCTACCTTACTGACCTACCTAAGGGTCCATAGAGAGGAAATTTCTCCCTTACTGAACGCCCCATAATGAAGAAATTTCTACCTTACTGAGCTACCTAAGAGCCCATAGAGAGGTGAATTCTCGATTACCGAACGGCCCATAATGAAGAAATGTCTTCCTTACTGAACTACCTATGAGCCCATAGAGAATAAATTTATCCCTTACTGAACGGAGCATAATGAAGAAATTTCTACATTACTGAACTACCTAAGGGTCCATAGAGAGGAAATTTCTCCCTTACTGAACGGCATATAATGAAGCAATTTATACTTTATTGAACTAGATTAGGGAATATAGAAAGGAAATTTCTCCCTTACCGAACGGCCAATAATGAAGAAATTTCTACCTTACTGAACTACCTAAGAGCCCATAGAGAGGAAATTGTTCCCTTACTGAACGGCCTATAATGAAGAAATTTCTACATTACTGAACTACCTAAGAGCCCATAGAGAGGAAATTTTTCAATTACTGAACGGCCCATAATGAAGAAATTTCTACCTTACTGAACTACCTAAGAGCCCATAGAGAGGAAATTTTTCCCTTACTGAACGGCCCATAATGAAGAAATTTATACATTACTGAACTACCTAAGAGCCCATATAGGGGAAATTTCTCCCTTACTGTACGGCCCATAATGAAGAAATTTCTACCTTACTGAACTACCTAAGGGTCCATAGAGAGGAAATTTCTCCCTTACTGAACGGCCCATAATGAAGAAATTTCTACCTTACTGAACTACCTAAGAGTCAAAAGAGATTAAATTTCTACCTTACTGAACGGCCCATAATGAAGAAATTTCTACCTCACTGAACTACCTAAGGGTCCACAGAGAGGAAATTTCTCCCTCACTGAACTTCCCATAATGAAGAAATTTCTACATTACTGAACTACCCAATAGCCCTTAGAAAGGAAATTTCTCCCTTACTGAACGGCCCATAATGAAGAAATTTCTACCTTATTGAAATACCTAAGGGTCCAGAGAGAGGAAATTTCTCCCTCACTGAACTTCCCATAATGAAGAAATTTCTACATTACTGAACTACCCAATAGCCCTTAGAAAGGAAATTTCTCCCTTACTGAACGGCCCATAATGAAGAAATTTCTACCTTATTGAAATACCTAAGGGCCCAGAGAGAGGAAATTTCTCCTTACTGAATTCTATAGAGAAGAAATTTCTCATTTACTGAAGTTCCCATAATGAAGAAATTTCTACCTTACTGAACTACCGAAGGGTCCATAGAGAGGAAATTTCTCCTTACTGAACGGGCAATAATGAAGTAATTTCTACCTCACTGAACTACCTAAGGGTCCACAGAGAGGAAATTTCTCCCTCACTGAACTTCCCATAATGAAGAAATTTCTACATTACTGAACTACCCAATAGCCCTTAGAAAGGAAATTTCTCCCTTACTGAACGGCCCATAATGAAGAAATTTCTACCTTATTGAAATACCTAAGGGCCCAGAGAGAGGAAATTTCTCCTTACTGAATTCTATAGAGAAGAAATTTCTCATTTACTGAAGTTCCCATAATGAAGAAATTTCTTCCTTGTTGAACTACCTAAGAGCCCACAGAGAGGAAATTTCTCCTTACTGAACGGGCAATAATGAAGTAATTTCTACCTTACTGACCTACCTAAGGGTCCATAGAGAGGATATTTCTCCCTTACTGAACGCCCCATAATGAAGAAATTTCTACCTTACTGAACTACCTAAGAGCCCATAGAGAGGCGATTTCTCCCTTACCGAACGGCCCGTAATGAAGAAATGTCTTCCCTACTGAACTACCTATGAGCCCATAGAGAGGAAATTTCTCCCTTACTGAACGGCCCATAATGAAGAAATTTCTACCTTACTGAACTACCTAAGTTCCCATAGAGAGGAAATTTCTCCCTTACTGAACGGCCCATAATGAAGAAATTTCTACATTACTGAACTACCTAAGAGCCCATATAGAGGAAATTTCTCCCTTACTGTACGGCCCATAATGAAGAAATTTCTACCTTCCTGAACTACCTAAGAGCCCATTGTGAGGAAATTGTTCCCTTACTAAGAGCATATAGAGAGGAAATTTTTCCCTTACCGAACGGCCCATAATGAAGAAATTTCTACCTTACTGAACTACCTAAGAGTCAAAAGAGAGGAAATTTCTCCCTTACTGAAGGAAACATAATGAAGATATTTCTGTCTTACTGAACTACCTAACGGCCCATAGAGAGGAAATTTCTCCCTTACTGAACGGGCAATAATGAAGAAATTTCTACTTTACTGAACTACCTAAGGGCCCATAGAGAGGAAATTTCTCCCTTACTGAACGGGCAATAATGAAGAAATTTCTACTTTACTGAACTACCTAAGGGCCCATAGAAAGGAAATTTCTCCCATACCGAACGGCCCATAATGAAGAAATTTCTACGTTAGTGAACTACCTAAGATCCCATAGAGAGGAAATTGTTCCCTTACTGAACGGCCTATAATGAAGAAATTTCTACCTTACTGAACTACCTAAAAGCCCATAGAGAGGAAATTTTTCCCTTACTGAACGGAACATAATGAAGAAATTTCTACCTTACTGAACTACCTAAGGGCCCATAGAGAGGAAATTTCTCCCTTACTGAACGGGCAATAATGAAGAAATTTCTACTTTACTGAACTACCTAAGGGCCCATAGAAAGGAAATTTCTCCCATACCGAACGGCCCATAATGAAGAAATTTCTACGTTAGTGAACTAAGTAAGATCCCATAGAGAGGAAATTGTTCCCTTACTGAACGGCCTATAATGAAGAAATTTCTACCTTACTGAACTACCTAAGAGCCCATAGAGAGGAAATTTTTCCCTTACTGAACGGAACATAATGAAGAAATTTCTACCTTACTGAACTATCTAAGAGCCCATAGAGAAGAAATTTTTCCCTTACTGAACGGTCCATAATGAAGAAATTTCTACCTTAGTGAACTACCTAAGATCCCATAGAGAGGAAATTGTACCCGTACTGAACGGCCTATAATGAAGAAATTTCTACCTTACTGAACTACCTAAGAGCCCATAGAGAGGAAATTTTTCCCTTACCGAACGGCCCATAATGAAGAAATTTCTACATTACTGAACTACCTAAGAGCCCATATAGAGGAAATTTCTCCCTTACTGTACGGCCCATAATGAAGAAATTTCTACCTTACTGAACTACCTAAGAGCCCATTGCGAGGAAATTGTTCCCTTACTAAGAGCATATAGAGAGGAAATTTTTCCCTTACCGAACGGCCCATAATGAAGAAATTTCTACCTTACTGAACTACCTAAGGGCCCATAGAGAGGAAATTTCTTCCTTACTGAACGGGCAATAATGAAGAAATTTCTACCTTACTGAACTACCTAAGAGCCCATAGAGAGGTCATTTCTCCGTTACCGAACGGCCCGTAATGAAGAAATTTCTTAATTGTTGAACTACCTAAGAGCCCATAGAGAGGAAATTTCTCCTTACTGAACGGGCAATAATGAAGAAATTTCTACCTTACTGACCTACCTAAGGGTCCATAGAGAGGATATTTCTCCCTTACTGAACGCCCCATAATGAAGAAATTTCTACCTTACTGAACTACCTAAGAGCCCATAGAGAGGTCATTTCTCCCTTAAGGAACGGCCCGTAATGAAGAAATGTCTTCCCTACTGAACTACCTATGAGCCCATAGAGAGGAAATTTCTCCCTTACTGAACAGCCCATAATGAAGAAATTTCTACCTTACTGAACTACCTAAGGGCCCATAGAGAGGAAATTTCTCCCTTACTGAACGGCCCATAATGAAGAAATTTCTACATTACTGAACTACCTAAGAGCCCATATAGAGGAAATTTCTCCCTTACTGTACGGCCCATAATGAAGAAATTTCTACCTTACTGAACTACCTAAGAGCCCATTGAGAGGAAATTGTTCCCTTACTAAGAGCCCATAGAGAGGAAATTTTTCTCTTACCGAACGGCACATAATGAACAAATTTCTACCTTACTGAACTACCTAAGAGTCAAAAGAGAGGAAATTTCTCCCTTACTGAACGAAACATAATGAAGATATTTCTGTCTTACTGAACTACCTAACGGCCCATAGAGAGGAAATTTCTCCTTTACTGAACGGGCAATAATGAAGAAATATCTACTTTACTGAACTACCTAAGGGCCCATAGAAAGGAAATTTCTCCCTTACCGAACGGCCCATAATGAAGAAATTTCTACCTTACTGAACTAAATAAGGGCCCATAGAGAGGAAATTTCTCCCTTACTGAACGGGCAATAATGAAGAAATTTCTACTTTACTGAACTACCTAAGGGCCCATAGAAAGGAAATTTCTCCCTTACCGAACGGCCCATAATGAAGAAATTTCTACGTTAGTGAACTACCTAAGATCCCATAGAGAGGAAATTGTTCCCTTACTGAACGGCCTATAATGAAGAAATTTCTACCTTACTGAACTACTTAAGAGCCCATAGAGAGGAAATTTCTCCCTTACTGAACGGGCAATAATGAAGAAATTTCTACTTTACTGAACTACCTAAGGGCCCATAGAAAGGAAATTTCTCCCTTACCGAACGGCCCATAATGAAGAAATTTCTACGTTAGTGAACTACCTAAGATCCCATAGAGAGGAAATTTTTCCCTTACTGAACGGAACATAATGAAGAAATTTCTACCTTACTGAACTATCTCAGAGCCCATAGAGAAGAAATTTTTCCCTTAGTGAACGGTCCATAATGAAGAAATTTCTACCTTAGTGAACTACCTAAGATCCCATAGAGAGGAAATTGTTCCCTTACTGAACGGCCTATAATGAAGAAATTTCTACTTTACTGAACTACCTAAGAGCCCATAGAGATAAAATTTTTCCCTTACCGAACGGCCCATAATGAAGAAATTTCTACCTTACTGAACTACCTAAAAGTCAAAAGAGAAAAAATTTCTCCCTTACTGAACGGGCCATAATGAAGAAATTTCTACCTCACTGAACTACCTAAGGGCCCATAGAAAGGAAATTTCTCCCTTACCGAACGGCCCATAATGAAGAAATTTCTACCTTACTGAACTAAATAAGGGCCCATAGAGAGGAAATTTCTCCCTTACTGAACGGGCAATAATGAAGAAATTTCTACTTTACTGAACTACCTAAGGGCCCATAGAAAGGAAATTTCTCCCTTACCGAACGGCCCATAATGAAGAAATTTCTACGTTAGTGAACTACCTAAGATCCCATAGAGAGGAAATTGTTCCCTTACTGAACGGCCTATAATGAAGAAATTTCTACCTTACTGAACTACTTAAGAGCCCATAGAGAGGAAATTTCTCCCTTACTGAACGGGCAATAATGAAGAAATTTCTACTTTACTGAACTACCTAAGGGCCCATAGAAAGGAAATTTCTCCCTTACCGAACGGCCCATAATGAAGAAATTTCTACGTTAGTGAACTACCTAAGATCCCATAGAGAGGAAATTTTTCCCTTACTGAACGGAACATAATGAAGAAATTTCTACCTTACTGAACTATCTCAGAGCCCATAGAGAAGAAATTTTTCCCTTAGTGAACGGTCCATAATGAAGAAATTTCTACCTTAGTGAACTACCTAAGATCCCATAGAGAGGAAATTGTTCCCTTACTGAACGGCCTATAATGAAGAAATTTCTACTTTACTGAACTACCTAAGAGCCCATAGAGATAAAATTTTTCCCTTACCGAACGGCCCATAATGAAGAAATTTCTACCTTACTGAACTACCTAAAAGTCAAAAGAGAAAAAATTTCTCCCTTACTGAACGGGCCATAATGAAGAAATTTCTACCTCACTGAACTACCTAAGGGTCCATAGAGAGAAAATTTCTCCCTTACTGAACGGCCCATAATGAAGAAATTTCTACCTTACTGAACTACCTAAGGGCCCACAGAGAGGAAATTTCTCAATCACTGAACTTCCCATAATGCAGAAATTTCTACATTACTGAACTACCTAAGGGTCCATAGAGATAAAATTTCTCCCTTACTGAACGGCATATAATGAAGAAATTTCTTCCTTACTGAACTACCTAACAGCCCATAGAGAGGAAATTTCTCCCTTACTGAACGGGCCATGATGAAGAAATTTCTACCTTACTGACCTAAGTAAGGGTCCATAGAGAGGAAGTTTCTCCCTTACTGAACGGGCCATAATGAAGATATTTCTACCATACTGAACTACCTAAGAGCCCATAGAGAGGAAATTTCTCTGAACTACCTAAGGGTCCATAGAGATAAAATTTCTCCCTTACTGAATGGCATATAATGAAGAAATTTCTTCCTTACTGAACTACCTAACAGCCCATAGAGAGGAAATTTCTCCCTTACTGAACGGGCCATAATGAAGATATTTCTACCTTACTGAACTACCTAAGAGCCCATAGAGAGGAAATTTCTCTGAACTACCTAAGGGTCCATAGAGATGAAATTTCTCCCTTACTGAAAGCCCCAGAATGAAGAAATTTCTGCCTTACTGAACTACCTAAGAGCCCATAGAGAGGTCAATTCTCGATTACCGAACGGCCCATAATGAAGAAATGTCTTCCTTACTGAACTACCTATGAGCCCATAGAGAATAAATTTCTCCCTTACTGAACGGAGCATAATGAAGAAATTTCTACATTACTGAACTACCTAAGGGTCCATAGAGAGGAAATTTCTCAATTACTGAACGGCATATAATGAAGAAATTTCTACTTTACTGAACTACCTAAGGGAATATAGAAAGGAAATTTCTCCCTTACCGAACGGCCAATAATGAAGAAATTTCTACCTTACTGAACTACCTAAGAGTACATAAAGAGGAAATTTCTCCCTTACTGAACGGCCCATTATGAAGAAATTTCTACCTAAGAGTCAAAAGAGAGGAAATTTCCCCTTAATGAACGACCCATAAGGAAGAAATTTCTACCTTACTGAACTACCAAAGAGTCCATAGACAGGAAATTTCTCAATTACTGAACGGGCCAAAATGCAGAAATTTCTACATTACTGAACTACCTAAGAGTCAAAACAGAGGAAATTTCCCCTTAATGAACGACCCATAAGGAAGAAATTTCTACCTTACTGAACTACCAAAGCGCCCATAGAGAGGAAATTTCTCAATTACTGAACGGGCCAAAATGCAGAAATTTCTACATTACTGAACTACCTAAGGGCCCAGAGGGAAATTTCTCCCTTACTGAACGGAATATAAGTACGAAATTTCTGCCTTACTGAACTACCAAAGAGCCCATAGAGAGGAAATTTCTCAATTACTGAACGGGTAATAATGAAGAAATTTCTACCTTACTGAAATACCTAAGGGCCCAGAGGGAAATTTCTCCCTTACTGAACGGACCATAAGGACGAAATTTCTACCTTACTGAACTACCTAAGAGTACATAAAGAGGAAATTTCTCCCTTACTGAACCGCCCATAATTAAGAAATTTCTACCTTACTTACTAAGGGCCCAGAGAGAGGAAATTTCTCCTTACTGAATGACCCATAATGAAGAAATTTCTACCTTACTGAACTACCTAAGGGCCCAGAGGGAAATTTCTCCCTTACTGAACGGAATATAAGGACGAAATTTCTACCTTACTGAACTACCAAAGAGCCCATAGAGAGGAAATTTCTCAATTACTGAACGGGCCAAAATGCAGAAATTTCTACATTACTGAACTACCTAAGGGTATATAAAGAGGAAATTTCTCCCTTACTGAACGGAACATAATGAAGAAATTTCTAATTTACTGAACTACCTAAGAGCCCATAGAGAGGAAATTTCTCCCTTACTGAACGGGCAATAATGAAGAAATTTCTACCTTACTGAAATACTTAAGGGTCCATAGAGAGGAAATTTCTCCCTTACTGAACGGCTCATAATGAAGAAATTTCTACATTACTAAACTACCTAAGGGTCCATAGAGAGGAAATTTCTCCCTTACTGAACGGCCCATAATGAAGAAATTTCTTCCTTGTTGAACTACCTAGGAGCCCATAGAGAGGAAATTTCTCCCGTACTGAACGGGCAATAATGAAGAAATTTCTACCTTACTGACCTACCTAACGGTCCATAGAGAGGAAATTTCTCCCCTACTGAACGCCCCATAATGAAGAAATTTCTACCTTACTGAACTACTTAAGAGCCCATAGAGAGGTAATTTCTCCCTTACCGAACATCCCGTAATGAAGAAATGACTTCCCTACTGAACTACCTATGAGCCCATAGAGAGGAAATTTCTAACTTACTTAACGGAGCATAATGAAGCAATTTTTACTTTACTGAATAACCTAAGGGCCATAGAAAGGAAATTTTTCCCTTATTGAACGGCCAATAATGAAGAAATTTCTACCTTACTGAACTATTTAAGAGTCAAAAGAGAGGAAATTTCTCCCTTACTGAACGACCCATAATGAAGATATTTCTACCTTACTGAACTACCTAAGGGCCCATAGAGAGGAAATTTCTCCCTTACTGAACGGGCCATAATGAAGAAATTTCTACCTTACTGAACTACCTAAGAGTACATAGAGAGGAAATTTCTCCCTTACTTAACGGCCCATAATGAACAAATTTCTATCTTACTGAACTACCTAAGAGCCCATAGAGACGAAGTTTTTCCCTTACTGAACGGCCCATAATGAAGAAATTTCTTCTTTACTGAACTACCTAAGGGCCCATAGAAAGGAAATTTCTCCCTTATTGAACGGCCAATAATGAAGAAATTTCTACCTTATTGAACTATTTAAGAGTCAAAAGAGAGGAAATTTCTCCCTTACTGAACGACCCATAATGAAGATATTTCTACCTTACTGAACTACCTAAGGGCCCATAGAGAGGAAATTTCTCCCTTACTGAACGGGCCATAATGAAGAAATTTCTACCTTACTGGACTACCTAAGAGTACATAGAGAGGAAATTTCTCCCTTAATGAACGGCCCATAATGAAGAAATTTCTACCTTACTGAACTACCTAAGAGTCAAAAGAGAGGAAATTGCCCCTTACTGAACGACCCATAAGGAAGAAATTTCTACCTTACTGAACTACCTAAGAGCCCATAGAGAGGAAATTTCTATTTTACTGAACGGGCCATAATGCAGAAATTTCTACATTACTTAACTACCTAAGGGTCCATAGAGAGGAAATATCTCCCTTACTGAACTGCCCATAATGAAGAAATTTCTTCATTACTGAACGACCCATAATGAAGAAATTTCTACCTTACTGAACTACATAAGGGCCCAGTGGGAAATTTCTCCCTTACTGAACGGACCGTAAGGACGAAATTTCTACCTTACTGAACTACCTAAGGGTCAAAAGAGAGGAAAGTTCTCCCTTACTGAACGAAACATAATGAAGATATTTCTACCTTACTGAATTACCTAAGAGCCCATAGAGAGGAAATTTCTCTGAACTACCTAAGGGTCCATAGAGAGGAAATTTCTAACTTACTGAACGGCCCATAATGAAGAAATTTCTACCTTACTGAATTACCTAAGAGCCCATAGAGAGGAAATTTCTCCCTTACTGAACGGCCCATAATGAAGAAATTTCTACCTTTCTGAACTACCTAAGAGCACATAGAGAGGAAATTTTTCCCTTACTGAACGGCCCATAATGAAGAAATTTCTACATTACTGAACTACCTAAGAGCCCATATAGAGGAAATTTCTCAATTACTGAACGGGCCATAATAAAGAAATTTCTACCTTACTGAACTACCTAAGAGTACATAAAGAGGAAATTTCTCCCTTACTGAACGGCCCATAATGAAGAAATTTCTACCTTACTGAACTACCTAAAAGTCAAAAGAGAGGAAATTTCCCCTTACTGAACGACCCATAAGGAAGAAATTTCTACCTTACTGAACTACCTAAAGGTCCATAGAGAGGAAATTTCTCAATTACTGAACGGCCCATAATGAAGAAATTTCTTCCTTACTGAACTACCTAAGGGTCCATAGAGAGGAAATTTCTCCCTTACTGAACTTCCCATAATGAAGAAATTTATACATTACTGAACTACCTAAGTACCCATAGAGGGGAAATTTCTCATTTACTGAAGGGCCCATAATGAAGAAATTTCTACATTACTGAACTACCTAAGGGCCCTTAGAAAGGAAATTCCTACCTTACAGTATGGCCCATAATGAAGAAATTTCTACCTAACTGAACTACCTAAGAGCCCATAGAGACGAAATTTCTCCCTTACTGAACGGCCCATAATGAAAAATTTCTACATTACTGAACTACCTAAGGGTCCATAGAGAGGAAATTTCTCAGTTACTGAACGGAGCATAATGAAGAAATTTCTACCTTACTGAACTACCTAAGGGATCATATGAAGAAATTTCTACCTTATTGAACTACCTAAAGGTCCATAGAGATGAAATTTCTCAATTACTGAACGGGCCATAATGAAGTAAGTTCAACCTTACTGAACTACCTAAGGGTCCATAGAGAGGAAATTTCTCCCTTACTGAACGCCCCATAATGAAGAAATTTCTACCTTACTGAACTACCTAACAGCCCATAGAGAGGTAATTTCTCCCTTACCGAACGGCCCATAATAAAGAAATTTCTACCTTACTGAACTACCTAAGAGCATATAGAGAGGACACTTTTCCCTTTTTATAAAGGAGCATAACGAAGAAATTTCTACCTTACTGAACTACCTAAGAGCCCATAGAGAGGAAATTTTTCCCTTACTGAACGGAACATAATGAAGAAATTTCTACCTTACTGAACTACCTAAGAGCCCATAGAGAGGAAATTTTTCCCTTACTGAACGGTCCATAATGAAGAAATGTCTACCTTAGTGAACTACCTAAGATCCCATAGAGAGGAAATTTTTCCATTACTGAACGGGCCATAATGAAGAAATTTCTACCTTACTGAACTACCTAAAGGTCCATAGAGAGGAAATTTCTCCCTTACTGAACCGGCCATAATGAAGATATTTCTACCTTACTGAACTACCTAAGAGCCCATAGAGAGGAAATTTCTCCCTTACTGAACGGGACATAATGAAGAAATTTCTACCTTACTGAACTACCTAAAAGTCAAAAGAGAGGAAATTGCCCCTTACTGAACGACCCATAAGGAAGAAATTTCTACCTTACTGAACTACCAAAGAGCCCATATAGAGGAAATTTCTCCCTTACTGAACGGGTCATAATAAAGAAATTTCTACCTTACTGAACTACCTAAGAGTACATAAAGAGGAAATTTCTCCCTTACTGAACGGCCCATAATGAAGAAATTTCTACCTTACTGAAGTACCTAAAAGCCAAAAGAGAGGAAATTTCCCCTTACTGAACGACCCATAAGGAAGAAATTTCTACCTTACTGAACTACCTAAAGGTCCATAGAGAGGAAATTTCTCAATTCCTGAACGGCACATAATGAAGAAATTTCTTCCTTACTGAACTACCTAAGGGTCCATAGAGAGGAAATTTCTCCCTTACTGAACTTCCCATAATGAAGAAATTTATACATTACTGAACTACCTAAGTACCCATAGAGGGGAAATTTCTCATTTACTGAAGATCGTATAATGAAGAAATTTCTACATTACTGAACTACCTAAGGGCCCTTAGAAAGGAAATTCCTACCTTACAGTATGGCCCATAATGAAGAAATTTCTACCTAACTGAACTACCTAAGAGTCCATAGAGACGAAATTTCTCCCTTACTGAACGGCCCATAATGAAGAAATTTCTACCTTACTGAACTACCTAAGGGTCCATAGAGAGGAAATTTCTCAGTTACTGAACGGAGCATAATGAAGAAATTTCTACCTTACTGAACTACCTAAGGGATCATATGAAGAAATTTCTAACTTATTGAACTACCTAAAGGTCCATAGAGATGAAATTTCTCAATTACTGAACGGGCCATAATGAAGTAAGTTCAACCTTACTGAACTACCTAAGGGTCCATAGAGAGGAAATTTCCCCTTACTGAACGCCCCATAATGAAGAAATTTCTACCTTACTGAACTACCTAACAGCCCATAGAGAGGTAATTTCTCCCTTACCGAACGGCCCATAATAAAGAAATTTCTACCTTACTGAACTACCTAAGAGCATATAGAGAGGACACTTTTCCCTTTTTATAACGGAGCATAACGAAGAAATTTCTACCTTACTGAACTACCTAAGAGCCCATAGAGAGGAAATTTTTCCCTTACTGAACGGAACATAATGAAGAAATTTCTACCTTACTGAACTACCTAAGAGCCCATAGAGAGGAAATTTTTCCCTTACTGAACGGTCCATAATGAAGAAATGTCTACCTTAGTGAACTACCTAAGATCCCATAGAGAGGAAATTTTTCCATTACTGAACGGAACATAATGAAGAAATTTCTACCTTACTGAACTAAATAAAGGTCCATAGAGAGGAAATTTCTCCCTTACTGAACCGGCCATAATGAAGATATTTCTACCTTACTGAACTACCTAAGAGCCCATAGAGATGAAATTTCTCCCTTATTGAACGGGACATAATGAAGAAATTTCTACCTTACTGAACTACCAAAGAGCCCATATAGAGGAAATTTCTCCCTTACTGAACGGGCCATAATAAAGAAATTTCTACCTTACTGAACTACCTAAGAGTACATAAAGAGGAAATTTCTCCCTTACTGAACGGCCCATAATGAAGATATTTCTACCTTACTGAACTACCTAAGGGCCCATAGAGAGGAAATTTCTACCTTACTGAACGGCCCATAATGAAGAAATTTCTACCTTACTGAACTACCTAAGAGCCCATAGAGAGGAAATTTTTCCCTTACTGAACGGCCCATAATGAAGAAATTTCTACCTTACTGAACTACCTAAGAGTCAAAAGAGAGGAAATTTCTCCCTTACTGAACGAAACATAATGAAGATATTTCTACCTTACTGAACTACCTATGAGCCCATAGAGAGGAAATTTCTCTGAACTACCTAAGGGTATATAGAGATGAAATTGCTACCTTACTGAACGGCCCATAATGAAGAAATTTCTACCTTTCTGAACTACCTAAGAGCCCATAGAGAGGAAATGTTTCCCTTACTGAACGGCCCATAATGAAGAAATTTCTACCTTACTGAACTACCTGAGAGCCCATAGAGAGGAAATTTTTCCCTTACTGAACGGCCCATAATGAAGAAATTTCTACATTACTGAACTACCTAAGAGCCCATAGACAGGAAATTTCTCAATTACTGAACGGGCCAAAATGCAGAAATTTCTACATTACTGAACTACCTAAGAGTCAAAACAGAGGAAATTTCCCCTTAATGAACGACCCATAAGGAAGAAATTTCTACCTTACTGAACTAAAAAAGAGCCCATAGAGAGGAAATTTCTCAATTACTGAACGGGCCAAAATGCAGAAATTTCTACATTACTGAACTACCTAAGGGTCGTTCAGTAAGGGAGAAATTACCTCTCTATGGGCTCTTAGGTAGTTCAGTAATTTAGAAATTTCTTCCTTATGGGTCGTTCAGTAAGGGGAAATTTCCTCTCTTTAGACTCTTAGGCAGTTCAGTAAGGTAGAAATTTCTCCCTTACTGAACGGACCATAAGGACGAAATTTCTACATTACTGAACTACCTAAGAGTCAAAAGAGAGGAAATTTCTCCCTTACTGAACGAAACATAATGAAGATATTTCTACCTTACGGAACTACTTAAGAGCCCATAGAGAGGAAATTTCTCTGAACTACCTAAGGGTCCATAGAGATGAAATTTCTCCCTTACTGAACGCCAGAGAATGAAGAAATTTCTGCCTTACTGAACTACCTAAGAGCCCATAGAGAGGTGAATTCTCGATTACCGAACGGCCCATAATGAAGAAATGTCTTCCTTTCTGAACTACCTATGAGCCCATAGATAATAAATTTCTCCCTTACTGAACGGAGCATAATGAAGAAATTTCTACCTTACTGAACTACCTAATTGTCCATAGAGAAGAAATTTCTCCCTTACTGAACGGCCCATAATGAAGAAATTTCTACATTACTGAACTACCAAAGAGCCCATAGAGAGGAAATTTTTCCCTTACTGAACGGCCCATAATGAGGAAATTTCTACATTACTGAACTACCTAAGAGCCCATAAAGAGGAAATTTCTCCCTTACTGAACGGAACATAATGAAGAAATTTCTACCTTACTGAACTACCTAAGAGCATATAGAGAGGACACTTTTCCCTTTTTATAACGGAGCATAACGAAGAAATTTCTACCTTACTGAACTACCTAAGAGCCCATAGAGAGGAAATTTTTCCCTTACTGAACGGAACATAATGAAGAAATTTCTACCTTACTGAACTACCTAAGAGCCCATAGAGAGAAAATTTTTCCCTTACTGAACGGTCCATAATGAAGAAATGTCTACCTTAGTGAACTACCTAAGATCCCATAGAGAGGAAATTTTTCCATTACTGAACGGGCCATAATGAAGAAATTTCTACCTTACTGAACTACCTAAAGGTCCATAGAGAGGAAATTTCTCCCTTACTGAACCGGCCATAATGAAGATACTTCTACCTTACTGAACTACCTAAGAGCCCATAGAGAGGAAATTTCTCCCTTACTGAACGGGACATAATGAAGAAATTTCTACCTTACTGAACTACCTAAAAGTCAAAAGAGAGGAAATTGCCCCTTACTGAACGACCCATAAGGAAGAAATTTCTACCTTACTGAACTACCTAAAGGTCCATAGAGAGGAAATTTCTCAATTCCTGAACGGCACATAATGAAGAAATTTCTTCCTTACTGAACTACCTAAGGGTCCATAGAGAGGAAATTTCTCCCTTACTGAACTTCCCATAATGAAGAAATTTATACATTACTGAACTACCTAAGTACCCATAGAGGGGAAATTTCTCATTTACTGAAGGGCCCATAATGAAGAAATTTCTACATTACTGAACTACCTAAGGGCCCTTAGAAAGGAAATTCCTACCTTACAGTATCTCCCATAATGAAGAAATTTCTACCTAACTGAACTACCTTAGAGCCCATAGAGACGAAATTTCTCTCTTACTGAACGGCCCATAATCAAGAAATTTCTACCTTACTGAACTACCTAAGGGTCCATAGAGAGGAAATTTCTCAGTTACTGAACGGAGCATAATGAAGAAATTTCTACCTTACTGAACTACCTAAGGGATCATATGAAGAAATTTCTACCTTATTGAACTACCTAAAGGTCCATAGAGATGAAATTTCTCAATTACTGAACGGGCCATAATGAAGTAAGTTCAACCTTACTGAACTACCTAAGGGTCCATAGAGAGGAAATTTCCCCTTACTGAACGCCCCATAATGAAGAAATTTCTACCTAACAGCCCATAGAGAGGTAATTTATCCCTTACCGAACGGCCCATAATAAAGATATTTCTACCTTACTGAACTACCTAAGAGCCCATAGAGAGGAAATTTCTCTGAACTACCTAAGGGTCCATAGAGATGAAATTTCTCCCTTACTGAACGCCAGAGAATGAAGAAATTTCTGCCTTACTGAACTACCTTAGAGCCCATAGAGACGAAATTTCTCTCTTACTGAACGGCCCATAATCAAGAAATTTCTACCTTACTGAACTACCTAAGGGTCCATAGAGAGGAAATTTCTCCCTTACTGAACCGGCCATAATGAAGATATTTCTACCTTACTGAACTACCTAAGAGCCCATAGAGAGGAAATTTCTCCCTTACTGAACGGGACATAATGAAGAAATTTCTACCTTACTGAACTACCAAAGAGCCCATATATAGGAAATTTCTCCCTTACTGAACGGGCCATAATAAAGAAATTTCTACCTTACTGAACTATTTAAGAGTACATAAAGAGGAAATTTCTCCCTTACTGAACGGCCCATAATGAAGATATTTCTACCTTACTGAACTACCTAAGGGCCCATAGAGAGGAAATTTCTACCTTACTGAACGGCCCATAATGAAGAAATTTCTACCTTACTGAACTACCTAAGAGCCCATAGAGAGGAAATTTTTCCCTTACTGAACGGCCCATAATGAAGAAATTTCTACCTTACTGAACTACCTAAGAGTCAAAAGAGAGGAAATTTCTCCCTTACTGAACGAAACATAATGAAGATATTTCTACCTTACTGAACTACCTATGAGCCCATAGAGAGGAAATTTCTCTCAACTACCTAAGGGTATATAGAGATGAAATTTCTACCTTACTGAACGGCCCATAATGAAGAAATTACTACCTTACTGAACTACCTAAGAGCCCATAGAGAGGAAATTTTTCCCTTACTGAACGGCCCATAATGAAGAAATTTCTACCTTACTGAACTACCTGAGAGCCCATAGAGAGGAAATTTTTATCTTACTGAACGGCCCATAATGAAGAAATTTCTACATTACTGAACTACCTAAGAGCCCATAGACAGGAAATTTCTCAATTACTGAACGGGCCAAAATGCAGAAATTTCTACATTACTGAACTACCTAAGAGTCAAAACAGAGGAAATTTCCCCTTAATGAACGACCCATAAGGAAGAAATTTCTACCTTACTGAACTAAAAAAGAGCCCATAGAGAGGAAATTTCTCAATTACTGAACGGGCCAAAATGCAGAAATTTCTACATTACTGAACTACCTAAGGGTCGTTCAGTAAGGGAGAAATTACCTCTCTATGGGCTCTTAGGTAGTTCAGTAAATTAGAAATTTCTTCCTTATGGGTCGTTCAGTAAGGGGAAATTTCCTCTCTTTAGACTCTTAGGCAGTTCAGTAAGGTAGAAATTTCTCCCTTACGGAACGGACCATAAGGACGAAATTTCTACATTACTGAACTACCTAAGAGTCAAAAGAGAGGAAATTTCTCCCTTACTGAACGAAACATAATGAAGATATTTCTACCTTACTGAACTACCTAAGAGCCCATAGAGAGGAAATTTCTCTGAACTACCTAAGGGTCCATAGAGATGAAATTTCTCCCTTACTGAACGCCAGAGAATGAAGAAATTTCTGCCTTACTGAACTACCTAAGAGCCCATAGAGAGGTGAATTCTCGATTACCGAACGGCCCATAATGAAGAAATGTCTTCCTTTCTGAACTACTTATGAGCCCATAGAGAATAAATTTCTCCCTTACTGAACGGAGCATAATGAAGAAATTTCTACCTTACTGAACTACCTACGAGCCCATAGAGAGGAAATTTTTCCCTTACTGAACGGCCCATAATGAAGAAATTTCTACATTACTGAACTACCAAAGAGCCCATAGAGAGGAAATTTTTCCCTTACTGAACGGCCCATAATGAGGAAATTTCTACATTACTGAACTACCTAAGAGCCCATAAAGAGGAAATTTCTCCCTTACTGAACGGGCCATAATAAAGAAATTTCTACCTTACTGAACTGCCTAATAGTACATAAAGATTAAATTTCTCCCTTATTGAACGGCCAATAATGAAGAAATTTCTACCTTACTGAACTATTTAAGAGTCAAAAGAGAGGAAATTTCTCCCTTACTGAACGACCCATAATGAAGATATTTCTACCTTACTGAACTACCTAGGGGCCCATAGAGAGGAAATTTCTCCCTTACTGAACGGGCCATAATGAAGAAATTTCTACCTTACTCAACTACCTAAGAGTACATAGAGAGGAAATTTCTCCCTTACTTAACGGCCCATAATGAAGAAATTACTATCTTACTGAACTACCTAAGAGCCCATAAAGAGGAAATTTCTCCCTTACTGAACGGGCCATAATAAAGAAATTTCTACCTTACTGAACTACCTAATAGTACATAAAGATTAAATTTCTCCCTTATTGAACGGCCAATAATGAAGAAATTTCTACCTTACTGAACTATTTAAGAGTCAAAAGAGAGGAAATTTCTCCCTTACTGAACGACCCATAATGAAGATATTTCTACCTTACTGAACTACCTAGGGGCCCATAGAGAGGAAATTTCTCCCCTACTGAACGGGCCATAATGAAGAAATTTCTACCTTACTGAACTACCTAAGAGCCCATAAAGAGGAAATTTCTCCCTCACTGAACGGGCCATAATAAAGAAATTTCTACATTACTGAACTACCTAATAGTACATAAAGATTAAATTTCTCCCTTATTGAACGGCCAATAATGAAGAAATTTCTACCTTACTGAACTATTTAAGAGTCAAAAGAGAGGAAATTTCTCCCTTACTGAACGACCCATAATGAAGATATTTCTACCTTACTGAACTACCTAAGAGCCCATAGAGAGGAAATTTCTCTGAACTACCTAAGGGTCCATAGAGATGAAATTTCTCCCTTACTGAACGCCCCAGAATGAAGAAATTTCTGCCTTACTGAACTACCTAAGAGCCCATAGAGAGGTGAATTCTCGATTACCGAACGGCCCATAATGAAGAAATGTCTTCCTTTCTGAACTACCTATGAGCCCATAGAGAATAAATTTCTCCCTTACTGAACGGAGCATAATGAAGAAATTTCTACCTTACTGAACTACCTACGAGCCCATAGAGATTAAATTTTTCCCTTACTGAACGGCCCATAATGAAGGAATTTCTACATTACTGAACTGCCAAAGAGCCCATAGAGAGGAAATTTTTCCCTTACTGAACGGCCCATAATGAGGAAATTTCTACATTACTGAACTACCTAAGAGCCCATAAAGAGGAAATTTCTTTCCTACTGAACGGGCCATAATAAAGAAATTTCTACCTTACTGAACTACCTAATAGTACATAAAGATTAAGTTTCTCCCTTACTGAACGGAACATAATGAAGAAATTTCTACCTTACTGAAATACCTAAGAGTCAAAAGAGAGGAAATTTCCCCTTAATGAACGAGCCATAAGGAAGAAATTTCTACCTTACTGAACTACCAAAGAGCCCATAGAAAGGAAATTTCTCAATTACTGAACGGGCCAAAATGCAGAAATTTCTACATTACTGAACTACCTAAGGGTCCATAGAGATAAAATTTCTCCTTTACTGAACGGCATATAATGAAGAAATTTCTTCCTTACTGAACTACCTAACAGCCCATAGAGAGGAAATTGCTCCCTTACTGAACGGGCCATAATGAAGAAATTTCTACCTTACTGACCTAAGTAATAGTCCATAGAGAGGAAGTTTCTCCCTTACTGAACGCCCCAGAATGAAGAAATTTCTACATTACTGAACTACCTAAGAGCCCATAGAGAGGTGAATTCTAGATTACCGAACGGCCCATAATGAAGAAATGTCTTCCTTACTGAACTACCTATGAGCCCATAGAGAATAAATTTCTCCTTTACTGAACGGAGCATAATGAAGAAATTTCTACATTACTGAACTACCTAAGGGTCCATAGAGAGGAAATTTCTCAATTACTGAACGGCATATAATGAAGAAATTTCTACTTTACTAAACTACCTAAGGGAATATAGAAAGGAAATTTCTCCCTTACCGAACGGCCAATAATGAAGAAATTTCTACCTTACTGAACTACCTAAGGGCCCATAGAGAGGAAATTTCTCCATTACTGAACTTTCTATAATGAAGAAATTTCTACCTTACTGAACTACCTAAAAGCCAATAGAGAGGAAATTTTTCCCTTACTGAACGGCCCACAATGAAGAAATTTCTAAATTACTGAAATACCTAAGGGCCCAGAGGGAAATTTCTCCCTTACTGAACGGACCATAAGGACGAAATTTCTACCTTACTGAACTACCTAAGAGTCAAAAGAGAGGAAATTTCTCCCTTACTGAACGAAACATAATGAAGATATTTCTACCTTACTGAACTACCTAAGAGCCCATAGAGAGGAAATTTCTCTGAACTACCTAAGGGTCCATAGAGATGAAATTTCTCCCTTACTGAACGCCCCAGAATGAAGAAATTTCTGCCTTACTGAACTACCTAAGAGCCCATAGAGAGGTGAATTCTCGATTACCGAACGGCCCATAATGAAGAAATGTCTTCCTTTCTGAACTACCTATGAGCCCATAGAGAATAAATTTCTCCCTTACTGAACGGAGCATAATGAAGAAATTTCTACCTTACTGAACTACCTACGAGCCCATAGAGAGGAAATTTTTCCCTTACTGAACGGCCCATAATGAAGAAATTTCTACATTACTGAACTACCAAAGAGCAAATAGAGAGGAAATTTTTCCCTTACTGAACGGCCCATAATGAGGAAATTTCTACATTACTGAACTACCTAAGAGCCCATAAAGAGGAAGTTTCTCCCTTACTGAACGGGCCATAATAAAGAAATTTCTACCTTACTGAACTACCTAATAGTACATAAAGATTAAATTTCTCCCTTATTGAACGGCCAATAATGAAGAAATTTCTACCTTACTGAACTATTTAAGAGTCAAAAGAGAAGAAATTTCTCCCTTACTGAACGACCCATAATGAAGATATTTCTACCTTACTGAACTACC
The DNA here is from genome assembly GCA_905220385.1 of Xylota sylvarum. Taxonomy (NCBI): domain Eukaryota; kingdom Metazoa; phylum Arthropoda; class Insecta; order Diptera; family Syrphidae; genus Xylota; species Xylota sylvarum. Next base: position 81,993,045 of record LR999958.1, on the reverse strand, counting down.
TAAGAGCCCATAGAGAGGAAATTTCTCTGAACTACCTAAGGGTCCATAGAGATGAAATTTCTCCCTTACTGAACGCCCCAGAATGAAGAACTTTCTGTCTTACTGAACTACCTAAGAGCCCATAGAGAGGTGAATTCTCGATTACCGAACGGCCCATAATGAAGAAATGTCTTCCTTTCTGAACTACCTATGAGCCCATAGAGAATAAATTTCTCCATTACTGAACGGAGCATAATGAAGAAATTTCTACCTTACTGAACTACCAAAGAGCCCATAGAGAGGAAATTTTTCCCTTACTGAACGGCCCATAATGAGGAAATTTCTACATTACTGAACTACCTAAGAGCCCATAAAGAGGAAATTTCTCCCTTACTGAACGGGCCATAATAAAGAAATTTCTACCTTACTGAACTACCTAATAGTACATAAAGATTAAATTTCTCCCTTATTGAACGGCCAATAATGAAGAAATTTCTACCTTACTGAACTATTTAAGAGTCAAAAGAGAGGAAATTTCTCCCTTACTGAACGACCCATAATGAAGATATTTCTACCTTACTGAACTACCTAGGGGCCCATAGAGAGGAAATTTCTCCCTTACTGAACGGGCCATAATGAAGAAATTTCTACCTTACTGAACTACCTAAGAGTACATAGAGAGGAAATTTCTTCCTTACTTAACGGCCCATAATGAAGAAATTTCTATCTTACTGAACTACCTAAGAGCCCATAAAGAGGAAATTTCTCCCTTACTGAACGGGCCATAATAAAGAAATTTCTACCTTACTGAACTACCTAATAGTACATAAAGATTAAATTTCTCCCTTATTGAACGGCCAATAATGAAGAAATTTCTACCTTACTGAACTATTTAAGAGTCAAAAGAGAGGAAATTTCTCCCTTACTGAACGACCCATAATGAAGACATTTCTACCTTACTGAACTACCTAGGGGCCCATAGAGAGGAAATTTCTCCCTTACTGAACGGGCCATAATGAAGAAATTTCTACCTTACTGAACTACCTAAGAGCCCATAAAGAGGAAATTTCTCCCTTACTGAACGGGCCATAATAAAGAAATTTCTACCTTACTGAACTACCTAGTAGTACATAAAGATTAAATTTCTCATTTATTGAACGGCCAATAATGAAGAAATCTCTCCCTTACTGAACTATTTAAGAGTCAAAAGAGAGGAAATTTCTCCCTTACTGAACGACCCATAATGAAGAAATTTCTACATTACTGAACTACCAAAGAGCCCATAGAGAGGAAATTTTTCCCTTACTGAACGGCCCATAATGAAAAAATTTCTACATTACTGAACTACCTAAGAGCCCATAAAGAGGAAATTTCTCCCTTACTGAACGGGCCATAATAAAGAAATTTCTACCTTACTGAACTACCTAATAGTACATAAAGATTAAATTTCTCCCTTACTGAACGGCCCATAATGAAGAAATTTCTACCTTACTGAAATACCTAAGAGTCAAAAGAGAGGAAATTTCCCCTTAATGAACGAGCCATAAGGAAGAAATTTCTACCTTACTGAACTACCAAAGAGCCCATAGAAAGGAAATTTCTCAATTACTGAACGGGCCAAAATGCAGAAATTTCTACATTACTGAACTACCTAAGGGTCCATAGAGATAAAATTTCTCCTTTACTGAACGGCATATAATGAAGAAATTTCTTCCTTACTGAACTACCTAACAGCCCATAGAGAGGAAATTTCTCCCTTACTGAACGGGCCATAATGAAGAAATTTCTACCTTACTGACCTAAGTAATAGTCCATAGAGAGGAAGTTTCTCCCTTACTGAACGCCCCAGAATGAAGAAATTTCTACCTTACTGAACTACCTAAGAGCCCATAGAGAGGAAATTTTTCCCTTACTGAACGGCCCATAATGAAGAAATTTCTACATTACTGAACTACCAAAGAGCCCATAGAGAGGAAATTTTTCCCTTACTGAACGGCCCATAATGAGGAAATTTCTACATTACTGAACTACCTAAGAGCCCATAAAAAGGAAATTTCTCCCTTACTGAACGGGCCATAATAAAGAAATTTCTACCTTACTGAACTACCTAATAGTACATAAAGATTAAATTTCTCCCTTATTGAACGGCCAATAATGAAGAAATTTCTACCTTACTGAACTATTTAAGAGTCAAAAGAGAGGAAATTTCTCCCTTACTGAACGACCCATAATGAAGATATTTCTACCTTACTGAACTACCTAGGGGCCCATAGAGAGGAAATTTCTCCCTTACTGAACGGGCCATAATGAAGAAATTTCTACCTTACTGAACTACCTAAGAGTACATAGAGAGGAAATTTCTTCCTTACTTAACGGCCCATAATGAAGAAATTTCTATCTTACTGAACTACCTAAGAGCCCATAAAGAGGAAATTTCTCCCTTACTGAACGGGCCATAATAAAGAAATTTCTACCTTACTGAACTACCTAATAGTACATAAAGATTAAATTTCTCCCTTATTGAACGGCCAATAATGAAGAAATTTCTACCTTACTGAACTATTTAAGAGTCAAAAGAGAGGAAATTTCTCCCTTACTGAACGACCCATAATGAAGATATTTCTACCTTACTGAACTACCTAGGGGCCCATAGAGAGGAAATTTCTCCCTTACTGAACGGGCCATAATGAAGAAATTTCTACCTTACTGAACTACCTAAGAGCCCATAAAGAGGAAATTTCTCCCTTACTGAACGGGCCATAATAAAGAAATTTCTACCTTACTGAACTACCTAGTAGTACATAAAGATTAAATTTCTCATTTATTGAACGGCCAATAATGAAGAAATCTCTACCTTACTGAACTATTTAAGAGTCAAAAGAGAGGAAATTTCTCCCTTACTGAACGACCCATAATGAAGATATTTCTACCTTACTGAACTACCTAAGAGAACATAGAGAGGAAATTTCTCTGAACTACCTAAGGGTCCATAGAGATGAAATTTCTCCCTTACTGAACGCCCCAGAATGAAGAAATTTCTGCCTTACTGAACTACCTAAGAGCCCATAGAGAGGTGAATTCTCGATTACCGAACGGCCCATAATGAAGAAATGTCTTCCTTTCTGAACTACCTATGAGCCCATAGAGAATAAATTTCTCCCTTACTGAACGGAGCATAATGAAGAAATTTCTACCTTACTGAACTACCTACGAGCCCATAGAGATTAAATTATTCCCTTACTGAACGGCCCATAATGAAGAAATTTCTACATTACTGAACTACCAAAGAGCCCATAGAGAGGAAATTTTTCCCTTACTGAACGGCCCATAATGAAAAAATTTCTACATTACTGAACTACCTAAGAGCCCATAAAGAGGAAATTTCTCCCTTACTGAACGGGCCATAATAAAGAAATTTCTACCTTACTGAACTACCTAATAGTACATAAAGATTAAATTTCTCCCTTACTGAACGGCCCATAATGAAGAAATTTCTACCTTACTGAAATACCTAAGAGTCAAAAGAGAGGAAATTTCCCCTTAATGAACGAGCCATAAGGAAGAAATTTCTACCTTACTGAACTACCAAAGAGCCCATAGAAAGGAAATTTCTCAATTACTGAACGGGCCAAAATGCAGAAATTTCTACATTACTGAACTACCTAAGGGTCCATAGAGATAAAATTTCTCCTTTACTGAACGGCATATAATGAAGAAATTTCTTCCTTACTGAACTACCTAACAGCCCATAGAGAGGAAATTTCTCCCTTACTGAACGGGCCATAATGAAGAAATTTCTACCTTACTGACCTAAGTAATAGTCCATAGAGAGGAAGTTTCTCCCTTACTGAACGCCCCAGAATGAAGAAATTTCTACCTTACTGAACTACCTAAGAGCCCATAGAGAGGTGAATTCTCGATTACCGAACGGCCCATAATGAAGAAATGTCTTCCTTACTGAACTACCTATGAGCCCATAGAGAATAAATTTCTCCCTTACTGAACGGAGCATAATGAAGAAATTTCTACATTACTGAACTAACTAAGGGTCCATAGAGAGGAAATTTCTCAATTACTGAACGGCATATAATGAAGAAATTTCTACTTTACTGAACTACCTAAGGGAATATAGAAAGGAAATTTCTCCCTTACCGAACGGCCAATAATGAAGAAATTTCTACCTTACTGAACTACCTAAGGGCCCATAGAGAGGAAATTTTTCCATTACTGAACTTTCTATAATGAAGAAATTTCTACCTTACTGAACTACCTAAAAGCCAATAGAGAGGACATTTTTCCCTTACTGAACGGCCCATAATGAAGAAATTTCTAAATTACTGAAATACCTAAGGGCCCAGAGGGAAATTTCTCCCTTACTGAACGGACCATAAGGACGAAATTTCTACCTTACTGAACTACCTAAGAGTACATAAAGAGGAAATTTCTCCCTTACTGAACCGCCCATAATGAAGAAATTTCTACCTTACTTACTAAGGGCCCAGAGAGAGGAAATTTCTCCTTACTGAATGACCCATAATGAAGAAATTTCTACCTTACTGAACTACCTAAGGGCCCAGAGGGAAATTTCTCCCTTACTGAACGGACCATAAGGACGAAATTTCTACCTTACTGAACTACCTAAGAGTACATAAAGAGGAAATTTCTCCCTTACTGAACGGCCCATAATGAAGAAATTTCTAATTTACTGAACTACCTAAGAGCCCATAGAGAGGAAATTTCTCTCTTACTGAACGGGCAATAATGAAGAAATTTCTACCTTACTGAAATACCTAAGGGTCCATGAGAGGAAATTTCTCCCTTACTGAACGGCTCATAATGAAGAAATTTCTACATTACTGAACTACCTAAGGGCCCATAGAGAGGAGATTTCTCCCTTACTGAACGGCCCATAATGAAGAAATTTCTTCCTTGTTGAACTACCTAGGAGCCCATAGAGAGGAAATTTCTCCCGTACTGAACGGGCAATAATGAAGAAATTTCTACCTTACTGAACTACTTAAGAGCCCATAGAGAGGTAATTTCTCCCTTACCGAACATCCCGTAATGAAGAAATGTCTTCAATACTGAGCTACCTATGAGCCCATAGAGAGGAAATTTCTAACTTACTTAACGGAGCATAATGAAGAAATTTCTACCTTACTGAACTACCTAAGAGCCCATAGAGAGGTGAATTCTCGATTACCGAACGGCCCATAATGAAGAAATTTCTATCTTACTGAACTACCTAAGAGCCCATAGAGACGAAGTTTTTCCCTTACTGAACGGCCCATAATGAAGAAATTTCTACTTTACTGAACTACCTAAGGGCCCATAGAAAGGAAATTTCTCATTTATTGAACGGCCAATAATGAAGAAATTTCTACCTTATTGAACTATTTAAGAGTCAAAAGAGAGGAAATTTCTCCCTTACTGAACGACCCATAATGAAGATATTTCTACCTTACTGAACTACCTAAGGGCCCATAGAGAGGAAATTTCTCCCTTACTGAACGGGCCATAATGAAGAAATTTCTACCTTACTGAACTACCTAAGAGTACATAGAGAGGAAATTTCTCCCTTACTGAACGGCCCATAATAAAGAAATTTCTACCTTACTGAACTACCTAAGAGTCAAAAGAGAGGAAATTGCCCCTTACTGAACGACCCATAAGGAAGAAATTTCTACCTTACTGAACTACCTAAGAGCCCATAGCGAGGAAATTTCTCCTTTACTGAACGGGCCATAATGCAGAAATTTCTACATTACTTAACTACCTAAGGGTCCATAGAGAGGAAATATCTCCCTTACTGAACTGCCCATAATGAAGAAATTTCTTCCTTACTGAACGACCCATAATGAAGAAATTTCTACCTTACTGAACTACCTAAGGGCCCAGTGGGAAATTTCTCCCTTACTGAACGGACCATAAGGACGAAATTTCTACCTTACTGAACTACCTAAGGGTCAAAAGAGAGGAAATTTCTCCCTTACTGAACGAAACATAATGAAGATATTTCTACCTTACTGAACTACCTAAGAGCCCATAGAGAGGAGATTTCTCTGAACTACCTAAGGGTCCATAGAGAGGAAATTTCTAACTTACTGAACGGCCCATAATGAAGAAATTTCTACCTTACTGAATTACCTAAGAGCCCATAGAGAGGAAATTTCTCCCTTACTGAACTTCCCATAATGAAGAAATTTCTACCTTTCTGAACTACCTAAGAGCCCATAGAGAGGAAATTTCTCCCTTACTGAACGGCCCATAATGAAGAAATTTCTACCTTTCTGAACTACCTAAGAGCACATAGAGAGGAAATGTTTCCCTTACTGAACGGCCCATAATGAAGAAATTTCTACACTACTGAACTACCTAAGAGCCCATATAGAGGAAATTTCTCAATTACTGAACGGGCCATAATAAAGAAATTTCTACCTTACTGAACTACCTAAGAGTACATAAAGAGGAAATTTCTCCCTTACTGAACGGCCCATAATGAAGAAATTTCTACCTTACTGAACTACCTAAAAGTCAAAAGAGAGGAAATTTCCCCTTACTGAACGACCCATAAGGAAGAAATTTCAACCTTACTGAACTACCTAAAGGTCCATAGAGAGGAAATTTCTCAATTACTGAACGGCCCATAATGAAGAAATTTCTTCCTTACTGAACTACCTAAGGGTCCATAGAGAGGAAATTTCTCCCTTACTGAACTTCCCATAATGAAGAAATTTATACATTACTGAACTACCTAAGTACCCATAGAGGGGAAATTTCTCATTTACTGAAGGGCCCATAATGAAGAAATTTCTACATTACTGAACTACCTAAGGGCCCTTAGAAAGGAAATTCCTACCTTACAGTATGGCCCATAATGAAGAAATTTCGACCTAACTGAACTACCTAAGAGCCCATAGAGACGAAATTTCTCCCTTACTGAACGGCCCATAATGAAGAAATTTCTACCTTACTGAACTACCTAAGGGTCCATAGAGAGGAAATTTCTCAGTTACTGAACGGAGCATAATGAAGAAATTTCTACCTTACTGAACTACCTAAGGGATCATATGAAGAAATTTCTACCTTATTGAACTACCTAAAGGTAAATAGAGATGAAATTTCTCAATTACTGAACGGGCCATAATGAAGTAAGTTCAACCTTACTGAACTACCTAAGGGTCCATAGAGAGGAAATTTCTCCCTTACTGAACGCCCCATAATGAAGAAATTTCTACCTTACTGAACTACCTAACAGCCCATAGAGAGGTAATTTCTCCCTTACCGAACGGCCCATAATAAAGAAATTTCTACCTTACTGAACTACCTAAGAGCATATAGAGAGGACACTTTTCCCTTTTTATAACGGAGCATAACGAAGAAATTTCTACCTTACTGGACTACCTAAGAGCCCATAGAGAGGAAATTTCTGCCTTGCTGTACGGCCCATAATGAAGAAATTTCTACCTTACTGAACTAACTAAGAGCCCATAGAGAGGAAATTTTTCCCTTACTGAACGGCCAATAATGAAGAAGTTTCTACCTTACTGAACTACCTAAGGGCACAGAGGGAGGAAATTTCGCCCTTACTGAACGGCCAATAATGAAGAAATTTCTACCGTACTGAACTACCTAAGAGTCAAAAGAGAGGAAATTTCCCCTTACTGAACGACCCATAAGGAAGAAATTTCTACCTTACTGAACTACCTAAGAGCCCATAGAGATGAAATTTCTCCTTTACTGAACGGGCCATAATGCAGAAATTTCTACATTACTGAACTACCTAAGGGTCCATAGAGAGGAAATATCTCCCTTACTGAACTGCCCATAATGAAGAAATTTCTTCCTTACTGAACGACCCATAATGAAGAAATTTCTACCTTACTGAACTACCTAAGGGCCCAGTGGGAAATTTCTCCCTTACTGAACGGACCATAACGACGAAATTTCTACCTTACTGAACTACCTAAGGGTCAAAAGAGAGGAAATTTCTAACTTACTGAACGAAACATAATGAAGATATTTCTACCTTACTGAACTACCTAAGAGCCCATAGAGAGGAAATTTCTCTGAACTACCTAAGTTTCCATAGAGAGGAAATTGCTAACTTACTGAACGGCCCATAATGAAGAAATTTCTACCTTACTGAATTACCTAAGAGCCCATAGAGAGGAAATTTCTCCCTTACTGAACGGCCCATAATGAAGAACTTTCTACCTTTCTGAACTACCTAAGAGCCCATAGAGAGGAAATTTTTCCCTTACTGAAATTTCTACATTACTGAACTACCTAAGAGCCCATATAGAGGAAATTTCTCAATTACTGAACGGGCCATAATAAAGAAATTTCTACCTTACTGAACTACCTAAGAGTACATAAAGAGGAAATTTCTCCCTTACAGAACGGCCCATAATGAAGAAATTTCTACCTTACTGAACTACCTAAAAGTCAAAAGAGAGGAAATTTCCCCTTACTGAACGACCCATGAGGAAGACATGTCTTCCTCACTGAACTACCTAAAGGTCCATAGAGAGGAAATTTCTCAATTACTGAACGGCCCATAATGAAGAAATTTCTTCCTTACTGAACTACCTAAGGGTCCATAGAGATAAAATTTCTCCCTTACTGAACTTAACATAATGAAGAAATTTATACATTACTGAACTACCTAAGTACCCATAGAGGGGAAATTTCTCATTTACTGAATTGCCCATAATGAAGAAATTTCTACATTACTGAACTACCTAAGGGCGTTTAGAAAGGAAATTCCTACCTTACAGTATGGCAAATAATGAAGAAATTTCTACCTAACTGAACTACCTAAGAGCCCATAGAGACGAAATTTCTCCCTTACTGAACGGCCCATAATGAAGAAATTTCTACCTTACTGAACTACCTAAGGGTCCATAGAGAGGAAATTTCTCAGTTACTGAACGGAGCATAATGAAGAAATTTCTACCTTACTGAACTAATTAAGAGCCCATATGAAGAAATTTCTACCTTATTGAACTACCTAAAGGTCCATAGAGAGGAAATTTCTCAATTACTGAACGGGCCATAATGAAGTAAATTCAACCTTACTGAACTACCTAAGGGTCCATAGAGAGGAAATTTCTCCCTTACTGAACGCCCCATAATGAAGAAATTTCTACCTTACTGAACTACCTAACAGCCCATAGAGAGGTAATTTCTCCCTTACCGAACGGCCCATAATAAAGAAATTTCTACCTTACTGAACTACCTAAGAGCATATAGAGAGGACACTTTTCCCTTACTGAACGGAACATAATGAAGAAATTTCTACCTTACTGAACTAAATAAGAGCCCATAGAGAGGAAATTTTTCCCTTACTGAACGGAACATAATGAAGAAATTTCTACCTTACTGAACTACCTAGGAGCCCATAGAGAGGAAATTTTTCCCTTACTGAACGGTCCATAATGAAGAAATTTCTACCTTAGTGAACTACCTAAGATCCCATAGAGAGGAAATTTTTCCATTACTGAACGGGCCATAATGAAGAAATTTCTACCTTACTGAACTACCTAAAGGTCCATAGAGAGGAAATTTCTCCCTTACTGAACCGGCCATAATGAAGATATTTCTACCTTACTGAACTGCCTAAGAGCCCATAGAGAGGAAATTTCTCCCTTACTGAACGGGACATAATGAAGAAATTTCTAAATTACTGTACTACCTAAGGGTCCATAGAGAGGAAATTTCTCCCTTAGTGAACGGCTCATAATGAAGAAATTTCTGCCTAAGAGCCCATAGAGAGGAAATTTCTGCCTTGCTGTACGGCCCATAATGAAGAAATTTCTACCTTACTGATCTAACTAAGAGGAAATTTTTCCCTTACTGAACGGCCAATAATGAAGAAATTTCTACCTTACTGAACTACCTAAGGGCACAGAGGGAGGAAATTTCTCCCTTACTGAACGGCCAATAATGAAGAAATTTCTATCTTACTGAACTACCTAAGGGCCCAGAAAGAGGAAATTTCTCCTTACTTAATTTCTACGTTACTGAGCTTCCTGACAGTCTATAGAGAAGAAAGTTCTCATTTACTGAAGGGCCCATAATGAAGAAATTTCTACATTACTGAACTTCCTAAGGGCCCATAGAGAAGTAATTTCTCCCTTACTGAACGGCCCATAGTGAAGAAATTTCTACCTTAGTGAACCATCTAAGAGCCCATAGAGAGGAAATTTTTCCCTTACTGAACGGCTCATAATGAAGAAATTTCTACCTTACTGAACTACCTAAGGGCCTATAGTGAGGAAATTTCTCCATTACTGAACTTCCCATAATGAACAAATTTCTACATTACTGAACTACCTGAGGGCCCTTAGAAAGGAAATTTCTCCCTTACTGAACGGCCATAATGAAGAAATTTCTACCTTACTGAACTACCTAAGGGCCCAGAGACAGGAAATTTCTCGTTACTGAATTTCTACGTTACTGAACTACCTGACAGCCTATAGAGAAGAAATTTCTCATTTACTGAGGTTCCCATAATGAAGAAATTTCTACCTTACTGAACTATCTAAGGGTCCATAGAGAGGAAATTTCTCCCTTACTGAACGGCCCATAATGAAGAAATTTCTACCTTACTGAACTACCTAAGGGCCCACAGAAAGGAAATTTCTTCGTTACCGAACGGCCAATAATGAAGAAATTTCTACCTTACTGAACTACCTAAGAGCCCAGAGAGAGGAAATTTTTCAATTACTGAACGGCCCATAAGGACGAAATTTCTACCTTACTGAACTACCTAAGAGTCAATAGAGAGGCAATTTCTCCCATACTGAACGACCCATAATGAAGATATTTCTACCTTACTGAACTACCTAAGAGTCCATAGAGAGGAAATTTCTCTGAACTGCCTAAGGGTCCATAGAGAGGTAATTCCTCCCTTACTGAACGGCCCATAATGAAGAAATTTCTACCTTACTGAACTACCTAAGAGCCCATAGAGAGGAAATTTCTCCCTTACAGAACGCCCCATAATGAAGAAATTTCTACCTTACTGAACTACTTAAGAGCCCATAGAGAGGAAATTTTTCCCTTACTGAACATCCCATAATGAAGAAATTTCTACATTACTGAACTACCTAAGAGCATATAGGGAGGATATTTTTCCCTTATTGAACGGAGCATAATGAAGAAATTTCTACATTACTGAACTATATAAGGGTCCATAGAGAGGAAATTTCTCCCTTACTGAACGGCCCATAATGAAGAAATGTCTACCTTACTGAACTACCTAAGAGCCCATAGAGAGGAAATTTCTCCCTTACTGAACGGCCCATAATGAAGAAATTTCTACCTTACTGAACTACCTAAGGGCCCATAGAGTGGAAATTTCTCCCTTACTGAACGGGACATAATGAAGAAATGTCTACCTTACTGAACTACCTAAGGATCCATAGAGAGGAAATTTCTCCCTTAGTGAACGGCTCATAATGAAGAAATTTCTGCCTAAGAGCCCATAGAGAAGAAATTTCTGCCTTGCTGTGCGGCCCATAATGAAGAATTTTCTACCTTACTGAACTAACTAAGAGCCCATAGAGAGGAAATTTTTCCCTTACTGAACGGCCAATAATGAAGAAATTTCTACCTTACTGAACTACCTAAGAGAACATATGAAGAAATTTCTACCTTATTGAACTACCTAAAGGTCCATAGAGAGAAAATTTCTCAATTACTGAACGGGCCATAATGAAGTAAATTTAACATTACTGAACTACCTAAGGGTCCATAGAGAGGAAATTTCTCCCTTACTGAACGCCCCATAATGAAGAAATTTCTACCTTACTGAACTACCTAACAGCCCATAGAAAGGTAATTTCTCCCTTACCGAACGGCCCATAATAAAGAAATTTCTACCTTACTGAACTACCTAAGAGCATATAGAGAGGACACTTTTCCCTTTTGGAACGGAGCATAATGAAGAAATTTCTACCTTACAGAACTACCTAAGAGCCCATAGAGAGGAAATTTTTCCCTTACTGAACGGAACATAATGAAGAAATTTCTACCTTACTGAACTACCTAAGAGCCCATAGAGAGGAAATTTTTCCCTTACTGAACGGTCCATAATGAAGAAATTTCTACCTTAGTGAACTACCTAAGATCCCATAGAGAGGAAATTTTTCCATTACTAAACGGGCCATAATGAAGAAATTTCTACCTTACTGAACTACCTAAAGGTCCATAGAGAGGAAATTTCTCCCTTACTGAACCGGCCATAATGAAGATATTTCTACCTTACTGAACTACCTAAGAGCCCATAGAGAGGAAATTTCTCCCTTACTGAACGGGACATAATGAAGAAATTTCTACCTTACTGAACTACCTAAGGGTCCATAGAGAGGAAATTTCTCCCTTAGTGAACGGCTCATAATGAAGAAATTTCTGCCTAAGAGCCCATAGAGAGGAAATTTCTGCCTTGCTGTACGGCCGATAATGAAGAAATTTCTACCTTACTGATCTAACTAAGAGGAAATTTTTCCCTTACTGAACGGCCAATAATGAAGAAATTTCTACCTTACTGAACTACCTAAGGGCACAGAGGGAGGAAATTTCTCCCTTACTGAACGGCCAATAATGAAGAAATTTCTATCTTACTGAACTACCTAAGAGCATATAGAGACGAAATTTCACCCTTACTGAACGGCCCATAATGAAGAAATTTCTACCTTACTGAACTACCTAAGGGTTAATAGAGAGGAAATTTCTCCCTTATTGAACGGCTCATAATGAAGAAATTTCTACCTTACTGAACTACCTAAGGGCCCATATAGAGGAAATTTCTCCGTTACTGAACGGGCCATAATGAAGAAATTTCTACCTTACTGAACTACCTAAGGGCACAGAGGGAGGAAATTTCTCCCTTACTAAACTACCTAAGGGCCCAGAAAGAGGAAATTTCTCCTTACTGAATTTCTACGTTACTGATCTTCCTGGCAGTCTATAGAGAAGAAAGTCCTCATTTACTGGAGGGCCCATAATGAAGAAATTTCTACATTACTGAACTACCTAAGGGCCCATAGAGAGGTAATTTCTCCCTTACTGAACGGCCCATAGTGAAGAAATTTCTACCTTACTGAACTATCTAAGAGCCCATAGAGAGGAAATTTTTCCCTTACTGAACGGGCAATAATGAAGAAATTTCTACCTTACTGACCTACCTAAGGGCCCATACAGAGGAAATTTCTCCATTACTGAACTTCCTATAATGAAGAAATTTCTACATTACTGAACTACCTGAGGGCCCTTAGAAAGGAAATTTCTCCCTTACTGAACGGCCATAATGAAGAAATTTCTACTTTACTGAACTACCTAAGGGCCCAGAGAGAGGAAATTTCTCGTTACTGAATTTCTACGTTACTGAACTACCTGACAGCCTATAGTGAAGAAATTTCTCATTTACTGAAGTTCCCATAATGAAAAATTTCTACCTTACTGAACTATCTAAGGGTCCATAGAGAGGAAATTTCTCCCTTACTGAACGGCCAATAATGAAGAAATTTCTACCTTACTGAACTACCTAAGAGCCCAGAGAGAGGAAATTTCTCTGAACTACCTAAGGGTCCATAGAGAGGTAATTCCTCCCTTACTGAACGGCCCATAATGAAGAAATTTCTACCTTACTGAACTACCTAAGAGCCCATAGAGAGGAAATTTATCCCTTACTGAACGCCCCATAATGAAGAAATTTCTACCTTACTGAACTACTTAAGAGCCCATAGAGAGGAAATTTTTCCCTTACTGAACATCCCATAATGAAGAAATTTCTACCTTATTGAACTACCTAAGAGCCCATACAGAGAAAATTTCTCCCTTACTGAACGGCCCATAATGAAGAAATTTCTACCTTACTGAACTTCCTAAGAGCCCATAGAGAGGAAATTTCTCCCTTACTGAACGGCCCATAAGGACGAAATTTCTACATTACTGTACTACCTAAGAGCATATAGAGAGGACATTTCTCCCTTACTGAACGGGCCATAATGAAGAAATTTCTACATTACTGAGAGCCCATAGAGAGGAAATTTCTCCCTTACTGAACGGAATATAATGAAGAAATTTCTACCTTACTGAACTACCTAAGAGCATATAGAGAGGACACTTTTCCCTTTTGGAACGGAGCATAATGAAGAAATTTTTACCTAATGAAGAAATTTCTACCTTACTGAACTTCCTAAGAGCCCATAGAGAGGAAATTTCTCCCTTACATAAGGACGAAATTTCTACATTACTGTACTACCTAAGAGCATATAGAGAGGACATTTCTCCCTTACTGAACGGGCCATAATGAAGAAATTTCTACATTACTGAGAGCCCATAGAGAGGAAATTTCTCCCTTACTGAACGGAATATAATGAAGAAATTTCTACCTTACTGAACTACCTAAGAGCCCATACAGAGAAAATTTCTCCCTTACTGAACGGCCCATAATGAAGAAATTTCTTCCTTACTGAACTACCTAAGAGCCCATAGAGAGGAAATTTCTCAATTACTGAACGGAACATAATGAAGAAATTTCTACCTTACTGAACTACCTAAGAGCCCATAGTGAGGAAATTTCTCCCACACTGAACGGGCCATAATGAAGAAATTTCTATCTTACTGAACTACCTAAAGGTCCATAGAGAGGAAATTTCTCAATTACTGAATGGGCCATAATGAAGTAAATTCTACTTTACTGAACTACCTAAGGGTCCATAGAGAGGAAATTTCTCCCTTACTGAACGCCCCATAATGAAGAAATTTCTACCTTACTGAACTACCTAACAGCCCATAGAGAGGTAATTTCTCCTTTTTGGAACGGCCCATAATGAAGAAATTTCTACCTTACTGAACTACCTAAGAGCATATAGAGAGGACACTTTTCCCTTTTGGAACGGAGCATAATGAAGAAATTTTTACCTTATTGAACTACCTAAGAGCCCATAGAGAGGAAATTTTTCCCTTACTGAACGGAACATAATGAAGAAGTTTCTACCTTACTGAATTTCTTAAGGGCCCATAGAAATTCAATTTCTTCGTTACCGAACGGCCAATAATGAAGAAATTTCTACCTTACTGAACTACCTAAGAGCCCAGAGAGAGGAAATTTTTAAATTACTGAACGGCCCATAAGGACGAAATTTCTACATTACTGAGCTACCTAAGAGCATATAGAGAGGACATTTCTCCCTTACTGAACGGGCCATAATGAAGAAATTTCTACATTACTGAGAGCCCATAGAGAGGAAATTTCTCCCTTACTGAGCGGAATATAATGGAGAAATTTCGACCTTACTGAACTACCTAAGAGCCCATACAGAGAAAATTTCTCCCTTACTGAACGGCAAATAATGAAGAAATTTCTACCTTACTGAACTACCTAAGAGCCCATAGAGAGGAAATTTCTCCCTTACTGAACGGGCCATAATGAAGAAATTTCTACATTACTGAACTGCCTAACTGTCCATAGAGAGGAAATTTCCCCCTTACTGAACGGCCCATAATGAAGAAATTTCTACCTTACTGAACTACCTAAGAGCCCATAGAGAGGAAATTTCTCCCTTACTGAACGGAGCATAATGAAGAAATTTCTACTTTACTGAACTACCTAAGAGCCCATAGAGAGGAAATTTCTCCCTTACTGAACGGGCCATAATGAAGAAATTTCTACATTACTGAACTACCTAAGAGCCCATAGAGAGGAAATATCTCCCTTACTGAACTACCTAAGGGCCCAGAGAGAGGAAATTTCTCCTTACTGAATTTCTACGTTACTGAGCTTCCTGACAGTCTATAGAAAAGAAAGTTCGTTAGGAAATTTCTCCCTTACTGAACGGCCCATAATTAAGAAATTTCTACCTTACTGAACTACCTAAGAGCCCATAGAGAGGAAATTTCTCCCTAACTCAACTGCCCATAATGAAGAAATTTCTACCTTACTGAACTACCTAAGAGCCCATAGAGAGGAAATTTTTCCCTTACTGAATGGCCCATAATGAAGAAATTTCTACATTACTGAACTGCCTAACTGTCCATAGAGAGGAAATTTCCCCCTTACTGAACGGCCCATAATGAAGAAATTTCTACCTTACTGAACTACCTAAGAGCCCATAGAGAGGAAATTTCTCCCTTCCTGAACGGCCCATAATGAAGAAATTTCTACCTTACTGAACTACCTAAGAGCATAAAGAGAGGATATTTCTCCCTTACTGAACGGGACATAATGAAGAAATTTCTACATTACTGAGAGCCAATAGAGAGGAAATTTCTCCTTTACTGAACGGAACATAATGAAGAAATTTCTACCTTACTGAACTACCTAAGAGCCCATACAGAGAAAATTTCTCCCTTACTGAACGGCCCATAATGAAGAAATTTCTACCTTACTGAACTACCTACCTAGAGAGGAAATTTCACCCTTACTGAACGGGCCATAATAAAGAAATTTCTGCATTACTGAACTGCCTAACTGTCCATAGAGAGAAAATTTCCCCCTTACTGAACGGCCCATAATGAAGAAATTTCTACCTTACTGAACTACCTAAGAGCCCATAGAGAGGAAATTTCTCCCTTCCGGAACGGAGCATAATGAAGAAATTTCTACTTTACTGAACTACCTAAGAGATCATAGAGAGGAAATTTCTCCCTTACTGAACGTGCCATAAAGAAGAAATTTCTACATTACTGAGAGCCCATAGAGAGGAAATTTCTCCTTTACTGAACGGAACATAATGAAGAAATTTCTACCTTACTGAACTACCTAAGAGCCCATACAGAGAAAATTTCTCCCTTACTGAACGGCCCATAACCTAAGAGAACATAGAGAGGAAATTTCTCTGAACTACCTAAGGGTTTATAGAGAGGAAATTTTTCCCTTACTGAACGGTCCATAATGAAGAAATTTCTACCTTACTGAACTACCTATGAGCCCATAGAGAGCAAATTTCTCAATTATTGAACGTTACATAATGAAGAAATTTCTACCTTACTGAACTACCTAAATTTCCATAGAGAGGAAATTTCTCCCTTACTGAACTACCTAAGGGCCAAGAGAGAGGAAATTTCTCCTTTGCTGAACTTCCTATAATGAAGAAATTTCTACCTTACTGAAGTACCTAAGAGTCCATAGAGAGGAAATTTCTCTGAACTACCTAAGGGTCCGTAGAGAGGAAATTTCTCCCTTACTGGACGGCCAATAATGAAGAAATTTCTACCTTACTAAACTACCTAAGGGCCCATAGAGAGGAAATTTCTCCACTGCTGAACTTCCTATAATGAAGAAATTTCTACCTTACTGAACTACCTAAAAGCCAATAGAGAGGAAATTTTTCCCATACTGAACGGCCCATAATGAAGAAATTTCTACCTTACTGAAATACCTATGGGGGCATATAGATAGGAAATTCCTGCATTACTGAACTTCCTATAATGAAGAAATTTCTACATTACTGAACTACCTAAAGGTCCATAGAGAGGAAATTTCTCAATTACTGAACGGCCCATAAAGAAGAAATTTCTACCTTACTTACTAAGGGCCCAGAGAGAGGAAATTTCTCCTTACTGAACGACCCATAATGAAGAAATTTCTACCTTACTGAACTACCTAAGGGCACAGAGGGACATTTCTCCCTTACTGAACGGACCATAAGGACGAAATTTCTACCTTACTGAACTACCTAAGAGTCAAAAGAGAGGAAATTTCTCCCTTACTGAACGAAACATAATGAAGATATTTCTACCTTACTGAACTACCTAAGAGCCCATAGAGAGAAAATTCCTCTGAACTACCTAAGGGTCCATAGAGAGGAAATTTCTCCCTTACTGAACGGCCTATAATGAAGAAATTTCTACCTTACTGAATTACCTAAGAGCCCATAGAGAGGAAATTTGTCCCTTACTGAACGGCCCATAATGAAGTAATTTCTACCTTACTGAACTACCTAAGAGCCCATAGAGAGGAAATTTTTGCCTTACTGAACGGCCCATAATGAAGAAATTTCTACATTACTGAACTACCTAAGAGTACATAAGGAGGAAATTTCTCCCTTACTGAACGGCCCATAATGAAGAAATTTCTACCTTACTGAACTACCTAAGAGTCTAAAGAAAGGAAATTTCCCCTTACTGAACGACCCATAAGGAAGAAATTTCTAATTTACTGAACTACCTAAGAGCCCGTAGAGAGGAAATTTCTCCCTTACTGAACGGGCAATAATGAAGAAATTTCTACCTTACTGACCTACCTAAGGGTCCATAGAGATTAAATTTCTCTCTTACTGGACGGCCCATAATGAAGAAATTTCTACATTACTGAACTACCTAAGGGTCCATAGAGAGGAAATTTCTCCCTTACTGAACGGCCGATAATGGAGAAATTTCTTCCTTGTTGAACTACCTAAGGGCCCATAGAGAGGAAATTTCTCCTTACTGAACGGGCAATAATGAAGAAATTTCTACCTTACTGACCTACCTAAGGGTCCATAGAGAGGAAATTTCTCCCTTACTGAACGCCCCATAATGAAGAAATTTCTACCTTACTGAACTACCTAAGAGCCCATAGAGAGGTCAGTTCTCCCTTACCGAACGGCCCGTAATGAAGAAATGTCTTCCCTACTGAACTACCTATGAGCCCATAGAGAGGAAATTTCTCCCTTACTGAACGGCCCATAATGAAGAAATTTCTACCTTACTGAACTACCTAAGGGCCCATAGAGAGGAAATTTCTCCCTTACTGAACGGCCCATAATGAAGAAATTTCTACATTACTGAACTACCTAAGAGCCCATATAGAGGAAATTTCTCCCTTACTGTACTGCCCATAATGAAGAAATTTCTACCTTGCCGAACGGCCCATAATGAATAAATTTCTACCTTACTGAACTACCTAAGAGCCCATAGAGAGGAAATTTCTCCCTTACTGAACGGGCAATAATGAAGAAATTTCTACTTTACTGAACTACCTAAGGGCCCATAGAAAGGAAATTTCTCCCTTACCGAACGGCCCATAATGAAGAAATTTCTACCTTAGTGAACTACCTAAGATCCCATAGAGAGGAAACTGTTCCCTTACTGAACGGCCTATAACGAAGAAATTTCTACCTTACTGAACTAGCTAAGAGCCCATAGAGAAGAAATTTTTCCCTTACTGAACGGTCCATAATGCAGAAATTTCTACCTTAGTGAACTACCTAAGATCCCATAGAGAGGAAATTGTTCCCTTACTGAACGGCCTATAATGAAGAAATTTCTACCTTACTGAACTACCTAAGAGCCCATAGAGAGGAAATTTTTCCCTTACCGAACGGCCCATAATGAAGAAATTTCTACCTTACTGAACTACCTAAGAGTCAAAAGAGAGGATATTTCTCCCTTACTGAACGACCCATAATGAAGATATTTCTACCTTACTTAACTACCTAAGGGCCCATAGAGCCGAAATTTCTCCCTTACTGAACGGGCAATAATGAAGAAATTTCTACTTTACTGAACTACCTAAGGGCCCATAGAAGGAAATTTCTCCCTTACCGAACGGCCCATAATGAAGAAATTTCTACCTTACTGAACTACCTAAGAGTCTAAAGAGAGGAAATTTCCCCTTACTGAACGACCCATAAGGAAGAAATTTCTAATTTACTGAACTACCTAAGAGCCCATAGAGAGGAAATTTTCCCTTACTGAACGGGCAATAATGAAGAAATTTCTACTTTACTGAACTACCTAAGGGCCCATAGAAAGGAAATTTCTCAATTACCGAACGGCCCATAATGAAGAAATTTCTACCTTACTGAACTACCTAAGAGTCAAAAGAGAGGAAATTTCTTCCTTACTGAACGACCCATAATGAAGATATTTCTACCTTACTGAACTATCTAAGGGCCCATAGAGAGGATATTTCTCCGTTACTGAACGGCCCATAAGGAAGAAATTTCTAATTTACTGAACTACCTTAGCTCCCATAGAGAGGAAATTTCTCCCTTACTGAACGGCCCATAATGAAGAAATTTCTACCTTACTGAACTACCTAAGAGCCCATAGAGAGGAAATTTTTTCCTTACTGAACGGCCCATAATGAAGAAATTTCTACATTACTGAACTACCTAAGGGCACAGAGGGAGGAAATTGTTCCCTTACTGAACGGCCTATAATGAAGAAATTTCTACATTACTGAACTACCTAAGAGCCCATAGAGAGGAAATTTCTCCCTTACTGAACGGCCCATAAGGAAGAAATTTCTAATTTACTGAACTACCTAAGGGCCCATAGAGAGGAAATTTCTCCCTTACTGAACGGGCCATAATGAAGGAATTTCTACCTCACTGAACTACCTAAGGGTCCATAGAGAGAAAATTTCTACCTTACTGAACGGCCCATAATGAAGAAATTTCTACCTTACAGAACTACCGAAGGGTCCATGGAGAGGAAATTTCTCCCTTTCTGAACGGCCCATAATGAAGAAATTTCTACCTTACTGAACTACCTAAGGGCCCATAGAGAGGAAATTTCTCCCTTACTGAACTACCTAAGGGCCAAGAGAGAGGAAATTTCTCCTTTGCTGAACTTCCTATAATGAAGAAATTTCTACCTTACTGAAGTACCTAAGAGTATATAGAGAGGAAATTTCTCTGAGCTACCTAAGGGTCCGTAGAGAGGAAATTTCTCCCTTGCTGGACGGCCAATAATGAAGAAATTTCTACCTTACTAAACTACCTAAGGGCCCATAGAGAGGAAATTTCTCCACTGCTGAACTTCCTATAATGAAGAAATTTCTTCCTTACTGAACTACCTAAAAGCCAATAGAGAGGAAATTTTTCCCTTACTGAACGGCCCATAATGAAGAAATTTCTACCTTACTGAAATACCTATGGGGGCATATAGATAGGAAATTCCTCCATTACTGAACTTCCTATAATGAAGAAATTTCTACATTACTGAACTACCTAAGGGCCCTTAGAAAGGAAATTTCTCAATTACTGAACGGCCCATAATGAAGAAATTTCTACCTTACTTACTAAGGGCCCAGAGAGAGGAAATTTCTCCTTACTGAACGACCCATAATGAAGAAATTTCTACCTTACTGAACTACCTAAGGGCCCAGAGGGAAATTTCTCCCTTACTGAACGGACCATAAGGACGAAATTTCTACCTTACTGAACTACCTAAGAGTCAAAAGAGAGGAAATTTCTCCCTTACTGAACGAAACATAATGAAGATATTTCTACCTTACTGAACTACCTAAGAGCCCATAGAGAGAAAATTTCTCTGAACTACCTAAGGCTCCATAGAGAGGAAATTTCTCCCTTACTGAACGGCCTATAATGAAGAAATTTCTACCTTACTGAATTACCTAAGAGCCCATAGAGCGGAAATTTGTCCCTTACTGAACGGCCCATAATGAAGAAATTTCTACCTTACTGAACTAAATAAGAGCCCATAGAGAGGAAATTTTTGCCTTACTGAACGGCCCATAATGAAGAAATTTCTACATTACTGAACTAAGTAAGAGCCCATATAGAGGAAATTTCTCAATTACTGAACGGGCCATAATAAAGAAATTTCTACCTTACTGAACTACCTAAGAGTACATAAGGAGGAAATTTCTCCCTTACTGAACGGCCCATAATGAAGAAATTTCTACCTTACTGAACTACCTAAGAGTCTAAAGAGAGGAAATTTCCCCTTACTGAACGACCCATAAGGAAGAAATTTCTAATTTACTGAACTACCTAAGAGCCCGTAGAGAGGAAATTTCTCCCTTACTGAACGGGCAATAATGAAGAAATTTCTACCTTACTGACCTACCTAAGGGTCCATAGAGATTAAATTTCTCCCTTACTGGACGGCCCATAATGAAGAAATTTCTACATTACTGAACTACCTAAGGGTCCATAGAGAGGAAATTTCTCCCTTACTGAACGGCCGATAATGAAGAAATTTCTTCCTTGTTGAACTACCTAAGAGCCCATAGAGAGGAAATTTCTCCTTACTGAACGGGCCATAATGAAGAAATTTCTACCTTACTGACCTACCTAAGGGTCCATAGAGAGGAAATTTCTCCCTTACTGAACGCCCCATAATGAAGAAATTTCTACATTACTGAACTACCTAAGAGCCCATATAGAGGAAATTTCTCCCTTACTGTACGGCCCATAATGAAGAAATTTCTACCTTACTGAACTACCTAAGAGCCCATTCAGAGGAAATTGTTCCCTTACTAAGAGCCCATAGAGAGGAAATTTTTCCCTTACCGAACGGCAAATAATGAAGAAATTTCTACCTTACTGAACTACCTAAGGGTCAAAAGAGAGGAAATTTCTCCCTTACTGAACGGGCAATAATGAAGAAATTTCTACTTTACTGAACTACCTAAGGGCCCATAGAAAGGAAATTTCTCCCTTACCGAACGGCCCATAATGAAGAAATTTCTACCTTACTGAACTACCTAAGAGTCTAAAGAGAGGAAATTTCCCCTTACTGAACGACCCATAAGGAAGAAATTTCTAATTTACTGAACTACCTAAGAGCCCATAGAGAGGAAATTTCTCCCTTACTGAACAGGCAATAATGAAGAAATTTCTACTTTACTGAACTACCTAAGGGCCCATAGAAAGGAAATTTCTCCCTTACCGAACGGCCCATAATGAAGAAATTTCTACCTTACTGAACTACCTAAGAGTCAAAAGAGAGGAAATTTCTTCCTTACTGAACGACCCATAATGAAGATATTTCTACCTTACTGAACTACCTAAGGGCCCATAGAGAGGATATTTCTCCGTTACTGAACGGCCCATAAGGAAGAAATTTCTAATTTACTGAACTACCTAAGGGCCCATAGAGAGGAAATTTCTCCCTTACTGAACGGCCCATAATGAAGAAATTTCTACCTTACTGAACTACCTAAGAGCCCATAGAGAGGAAATTTTTTCCTTACTGAACGGCCCATAATGAAGAAATTTCTACCTTCCTGAGCTACCTAAGGGCACAGAGGAAGGAAATTGTTCCCTTACTGAACGGCCTATAATGAAGAAATTTCTACATTACTGAACTACCTAAGAGAACATAGAGAGGAAATTTCTCCGTTACTGAACGGCCCATAAGGAAGAAATTTCTAATTTACTGAACTACCTAAGGGCCCATAGAGAGGAAATTTCTCCCTTACTGAACGGGCAATAATGAAGAAATTTCTACCTCACTGAACTACCTAAGGGTCCATAGAGAGAAAATTTCAACCTTACTGAACGGCCCATAATGAAGAAATTTCTACCTTACAGAACTACCGAAGGGTCCATAGAGAGGAAATTTCTCCCTTACCGAACGGGCCATAATGAAGAAATTTCTACCTTACTGACCTACCTAAGGGTCCATAGAGAGGAAATTTTTCCCTTACTGAACGCCCCAGAATGAAGAAATTTCTACCTTACTGAACTACCTAAGGGCCCATAGAGAGGAAATTTCTCCCTTACTGAACGGGCAATAATGAAGAAATTTCTACATTACTGAACTACCTAATAGCCCATAGAGAGGAAATTTCTCCGTTACTGAACGGCCCATAAGGAAGAAATTTCTAATTTACTGAACTACCTAAGGGCCCATAGAGAGGAAATTTCTCCCTTACTGAACGGGCCATAATGAAGAAATTTCTACCTCACTGAACTACCTAAGGGTCCATAGAGAGAAAATTTCTACCTTACTGAACGGCCCATAATGAAGAAATTTCTACCTTACAGAACTACCGAAGGGTCCATAGAGAGGAAATTTCTCACTTTCTGAACGGCCCATAATGAAGAAATTTCTACCTTACTGAACTACCTAAGGGCCCATAAAAAGAAAATTTCTCCCTTACCGAACGGGCCATAATGAAGAAATTTCTACCTTACTGACCTACCTAAGGGTCCATAGAGAGGAAATTTTTCCCTTACTGAACGCCCCAGAATGAAGAAATTTCTACCTTACTGAACTACCTAAGGGCCCATAGAGAGGAAATTTCTCCCTTTCTGAACGGCCCATAATGAAGAAATTTCTACCTTACCGAACGGCCCATAATGAAGAAATTTCTACCTTACTCAACTACCTAAGAGTCTAAAGAGAGGAAATTTCCCCTTACTGAACGACCCATAAGGAAGAAATTTCTAATTTACTGAACTACCTAAGAGCCCATAGAGAGGAAATTTCTCCCTTACTGAACGGGCAATAATGAAGAAATTTCTACTTTACTGAACTACCTAAGGGCCCATAGAAAGGAAATTTCTCCCTTACCGAACGGCCCATAATGAAGAAATTTCTACCTTACTGAACTACCTAAGAGTCAAAAGAGAGGAAATTTCTTCCTTACTGAACGACCCATAATGAAGAAATTTCTAATTTACTGAACTACCTAAGGGCCCATAGAGAGGAAATTTCTCCCTTACTGAGCGGCCCATAATGAAGAAATTTCTACCTTACTGAACTACCTAAGAGCCCATAGAGAGGAAATTTTTTCCTTACTGAACGGCCCATAATGAAGAAATTTCTACATTACTGAACTACCTAAGAGCCCATAGAGAGGAAATTTCTCCCTTACTGTACGGCCCATAATGAAGAAATTTCTACCTTACTGAACTACCTAAGGGCACAGAGGAAGGAAATTTTTCCCTTACTGAACGGCCTATAATGAAGAAATTTCTACATTACTGAACTACCTAAGAGCCCATAGAGAGGAAATTTCTCCGTTACTGAACGGCCCATTAGGAAGAAATTTCTAATTTACTGAACTACCTAAGGGCCCATAGAGAGGAAATTTCTCCCTTACTGAACGGGCCATAATGAAGAAATTTCTACCTCACTGAACTACCTAAGGGTCCATAGAGAGAAAATTTCCACCTTACTGAACGGCCCATAATGAAGAAATTTCTACCTTACAGAACTACCGAAGGGTCCATAGAGAGGAAATTTCTCCCTTTCTGAACGGCCCATAATGAAGAAATTTCTACCTTACTGAACTACCTAAGGGCCCATAAAAAGGAAATTTCTCCCTTACCGAACGGGCCATAATGAAGAAATTTCTACCTTACTGACCTACCTAAGGGTCCATAGAGAGGAAATTTTTCCCTTACTGAACGCCCCAGAATGAAGAAATTTCTACCTTACTGAACTACCTAAGAGCCCATAGAGAGGTGAATTCTCGATTACCGAACGGCCCATAATGAAGAAATGTCTTCCTTACTGAACTACCTAACAGCCCATAGAGAGGAAATTTCTCCCTTACTGAACGGGCCATAATGAAGAAATTTCTACATTACTGAACTACCTAAGGGTCCATAGAGAGGAAATTTCTCCCTTACTGAACGGCATATAATGAAGAAATTTCTATTTTATTGAACTACCTAAGGGAATATAGAAAGGAAATTTCTCCCTTACCGAACGGCCACTAATGGAGAAATTTCTACCTTACTGAACTACCTAAGGGCCCATAGAGAGGAAATTTCTCCCTTACTGAACTTCCTATAATGAAGAAATTTCTACCTTACTGAACTACCTAAAAGCCAATAGAGATTAAATTTTTCCCTTACTGAACGGCCCATAATGAAGAAATTTCTACCTTACTGAAATACCTAAGGGCCCATAGAGAGGAAATTCCTCCATTACTGAACTTCCTGTAATGAAGAAATTTCTACATTACTGAACTACCTAAGTTCCCTTAGAAAGGAAATTTCTCCCTAACTGAACTTCCCATAATGAAGAAATTTCTACCTTACTTACTAAGGGCCCAGAGAGAGGAAATTTCTCCTTACTGAATGACCCATATTGAAGGAATTTCTACCTTACTGAACTACCTAAGGGCCCAGAGGGAAATTTCTCCCTTACTGAACGGACCATAAGGACGAAATTTCTACCTTACTGAACTACCTAAGAGTCAAAAGAGAGGAAATTTCTCCTTTACAGAACGAAACATAATGAAGATATTTCTACCTTACTGAACTGCCTAAGAGCCCATAGAGAGGAAATTTCTCTGAACTACCTAAGGGTCCATAGAGAGGAAATTTCTCCCTTACTGAACGGCGCATAATGAAGAAATTTTACCTTACTGAATTATGTAAGAGCCCATAGAGAGGAAATTTCCCCCTTACTGAACGGCCCATAATGAAGAAAATTCTACCTTACTAAACTACCTAAGAGCCCATAGAGAGGAAATTTTTGCCTTACTGAACGGCCCATAATGAAG
This sequence comes from Xylota sylvarum, assembly GCA_905220385.1. NCBI lineage: Eukaryota > Metazoa > Arthropoda > Insecta > Diptera > Syrphidae > Xylota > Xylota sylvarum. The sequence continues at coordinate 81,966,854 of LR999958.1, read as the reverse complement.
AAATTTCTACATTTCTGAACTACCTAAGAGCCCATATAGAGGAAATTTCTCAATTACTCAACGGGCCATAATAAAGAAATTTCTACCTTACTGAACTACCTAAGAGTACATAAAGAGGAAATTTCTCCCTTACTGAACGGCCCATAATGAAGAAATTTCCAGCTTACTGAACTACCTAAGAGTCTAAAGAGAGGAAATTTCCCCTTACTGAACGACAAATAAGGAAGAAATTTGTAATTTACTGAACTACCTAAGAGCCCATAGAGAGGAAATTTCTCCCTTACTGAACGGGCAATAATGAAGAAATTTCTACCTTACTGACCTAATTAAGGGTCCATAGAGAGGACATTTCTCCCTTACTGAACGGCCCATAATGAAGAAATTTCTACATTACTGAACTACCTAAGGGTCCATAGAGAGGAAATTTCTCCCTTACTGAACGGCCCATAATGAAAAAATTTCTTCCTTGTTGAACTACCTAGGAGCATATAGAGAGGAAATTTCTCCCGTACTGAACGGGCAATAATGAAGAAATGTCTACCTTACTGACCTACCTAAGGGTCCATAGAGAGGAAATTTCTCCCGTACTGAACGGGCAATAATGAAGAAATTTTTACCTTACTGACCTACCTAAGGGTCCATAGAGAGGAAATTTCTCCCTTACTGAACGCCCCATAATGAAGAAATTTCTACCTTACTGAACTACCTAAGAGCCCATAGAGAGGTAATTTCTATCTTACCGAACTGCCCATAATGAAGAAATGTCTTCCTTACTGAACTACCTATGAGCCCATAGAGAGGAAATTTCTCCCTTTCTGAACGGAGCATAATGAAGAAATTTCTATCTTACTGAACTACCTAAGAGCCCATAGAGAGGAAATTTTTCCCTTACTGAACGGCCCATAATGAAGAAATTTCTACCTTTTTGAACTACCTTAGAGTCCATAGAGACTAAATTTCTCCCTTACTGAACGGGCCATAATGAAGAAATTTCTACCTCACTGAACTACCTAAGGGTCCATAGAGAGAAAATTTCCACCTTACTGAACGGCCCATAATGAAGAAATTTCTACCTTACAGAACTACCGAAGGGTCCATAGAGAGGAAATTTCTCCCTTTCTGAACGGCCCATAATGAAGAAATTTCTACCTTACTGAACTACCTAAGGGCCCATAAAAAGGAAATTTCTCCCTTACCGAACGGGCCATAATGAAGAAATTTCTACCTTACTGACCTACCTAAGGGTCCATAGAGAGGAAATTTTTCCCTTACTGAACGCCCCAGAATGAAGAAATTTCTACCTTACTGAACTACCTAAGAGCCCATAGAGAGGTGAATTCTCGATTACCGAACGGCCCATAATGAAGAAATGTCTTCCTTACTGAACTACCTAACAGCCCATAGAGAGGAAATTTCTCCCTTACTGAACGGGCCATAATGAAGAAATTTCTACATTACTGAACTACCTAAGGGTCCATAGAGAGGAAATTTCTCCCTTACTGAACGGCATATAATGAAGAAATTTCTATTTTATTGAACTACCTAAGGGAATATAGAAAGGAAATTTCTCCCTTACCGAACGGCCACTAATGGAGAAATTTCTACCTTACTGAACTACCTAAGGGCCCATAGAGAGGAAATTTCTCCCTTACTGAACTTCCTATAATGAAGAAATTTCTACCTTACTGAACTACCTAAAAGCCAATAGAGATTAAATTTTTCCCTTACTGAACGGCCCATAATGAAGAAATTTCTACCTTACTGAAATACCTAAGGGCCCATAGAGAGGAAATTCCTCCATTACTGAACTTCCTGTAATGAAGAAATTTCTACATTACTGAACTACCTAAGTTCCCTTAGAAAGGAAATTTCTCCCTAACTGAACTTCCCATAATGAAGAAATTTCTACCTTACTTACTAAGGGCCCAGAGAGAGGAAATTTCTCCTTACTGAATGACCCATATTGAAGGAATTTCTACCTTACTGAACTACCTAAGGGCCCAGAGGGAAATTTCTCCCTTACTGAACGGACCATAAGGACGAAATTTCTACCTTACTGAACTACCTAAGAGTCAAAAGAGAGGAAATTTCTCCTTTACAGAACGAAACATAATGAAGATATTTCTACCTTACTGAACTGCCTAAGAGCCCATAGAGAGGAAATTTCTCTGAACTACCTAAGGGTCCATAGAGAGGAAATTTCTCCCTTACTGAACGGCGCATAATGAAGAAATTTTACCTTACTGAATTATGTAAGAGCCCATAGAGAGGAAATTTCCCCCTTACTGAACGGCCCATAATGAAGAAAATTCTACCTTACTAAACTACCTAAGAGCCCATAGAGAGGAAATTTTTGCCTTACTGAACGGCCCATAATGAAGAAATTTCTACATTTCTGAACTACCTAAGAGCCCATATAGAGGAAATTTCTCAATTACTCAACGGGCCATAATAAAGAAATTTCTACCTTACTGAACTACCTAAGAGTACATAAAGAGGAAATTTCTCCCTTACTGAACGGCCCATAATGAAGAAATTTCCAGCTTACTGAACTACCTAAGAGTCTAAAGAGAGGAAATTTCCCCTTACTGAACGACAAATAAGGAAGAAATTTGTAATTTACTGAACTACCTAAGAGCCCATAGAGAGGAAATTTCTCCCTTACTGAACGGGCAATAATGAAGAAATTTCTACCTTACTGACCTAATTAAGGGTCCATAGAGAGGACATTTCTCCCTTACTGAACGGCCCATAATGAAGAAATTTCTACATTACTGAACTACCTAAGGGTCCATAGAGAGGAAATTTCTCCCTTACTGAACGGCCCATAATGAAAAAATTTCTTCCTTGTTGAACTACCTAGGAGCATATAGAGAGGAAATTTCTCCCGTACTGAACGGGCAATAATGAAGAAATGTCTACCTTACTGACCTACCTAAGGGTCCATAGAGAGGAAATTTCTCCCGTACTGAACGGGCAATAATGAAGAAATTTTTACCTTACTGACCTACCTAAGGGTCCATAGAGAGGAAATTTCTCCCTTACTGAACGCCCCATAATGAAGAAATTTCTACCTTACTGAACTACCTAAGAGCCCATAGAGAGGTAATTTCTATCTTACCGAACTGCCCATAATGAAGAAATGTCTTCCTTACTGAACTACCTATGAGCCCATAGAGAGGAAATTTCTCCCTTTCTGAACGGAGCATAATGAAGAAATTTCTATCTTACTGAACTACCTAAGAGCCCATAGAGAGGAAATTTTTCCCTTACTGAACGGCCCATAATGAAGAAATTTCTACCTTTTTGAACTACCTTAGAGTCCATAGAGACTAAATTTCTCCCTTACTGAACGGCAAATAATGAAGAAATTTCTGCCTTACTGAACTGCCTAGGAGTCAAAAGAGAGGAAATTTCCCCTTACTGAACGACCCATAATTAAGAAATTTCTACCTTACTGAACTACCTAAGAGCCCATAGAGAGAAAATTTCTCCCCTACTGAACGGGCCATAATGAAGAAATTTCTACCTTACTGAACTACCTAAAGGTCCATAGAGACGAAATATCTCAATTACTGAACGGCCCATAATGAAGAAATTTCTTCCTTACTGAACTACCTAAGAGCCCATAGAGAGGAATTTTCTACCGTACTGAACGGGCAATAATGAAGAAATTTCCACCTTACTGACCTACCTAAGGGTCCATAGAGAGGAAATTTCTCCCTTACTGAACGCCCCATAATGTAGAAATTTCTACCTTACTGAACTACCTAAGAGCCCATAGAGAGGTAATTTCTAACTTACCGAACGGCCCATAATGAAGGAATGTCTTCCTTACTGAACTACCTATGAGCCCATAGAGAGGAAATTTCTCCCTTACTGAACGGAGCATAATGAAGACATTTCTATCTTACTGAACTACCTAAGGGTCCATATAGAGGAAATTTCTGCCTTACTGTACGGCCCATAATGAAGAAATTTCTACCTTACTGAACTAACTAAGAGCCCAAAGAGAGGAAATTTTTCCCTTACTGATCGGCCAATAATGAAGAAATTTCTACCTTACTGAACTACCTAAGGGCACAGAGGGAGGAAATTTCTCCCTTACTGAACGGCAAATTATGAAGAAATTTCTGCCTTACTGAACTGCCTAAGAGTCAAAAGAGAGGAAATTTCAACTTACTGAACGGCCCATAATGAAGAAATTTCTACATTACTGAACTACCTAAGAGTCCATAGAGACTAAATTTCTCCCTTACTGAACGGCCAATAATGAAGAAATTTCTGCCTTACTGAACTACCTAAGAGTCAAAAGAGAGGAAATTTCCCCTTACTGAACGACCCATAATTAAGAAATTTCTACCTTACTGAACTACCTAAGAGCCCATAGAGAGAAAATTTCTCCCCTACTGAACGGGAAATAATGAAGAAATTTCTACCTTACTGAACTACCTAAAGGTCCATAGAGAGGAAATTTCTCAATTACTGAACGGCCCATAATGAAGAAATTTCTACCTTACTGAACTACCTAAGAGCCCATATGAAGAAATTTCTACCTTGTTGAACTACCTAAAGGTCCATAGAGAGGAAATTTCTCAATTACTGAACAGGCCATAATGAAGTAAATTCAACCTTACTGAACTACCCAAGGGTCCATAGAGAGGAAATTTCTACCTTAATGAACGGCTCATAATGAAGAAATTTCTGCCTAAGAGCCCATAGAGAGGAAATTTCTGCCTTACTGTACGGCCCATAATGAAGAAATTTCTACCTTACTGAACTAACTAAGAGCCCAAAGAGAGGAAATTTTTCCCTTACTGATCGGCCAATAATGAAGAAATTTCTACCTTACTGAACTACCTAAGGGCACAGAGGGAGGAAATTTCTCCCTTACTGAACGGCCAATAATGAAGAAATTTCTATCTTACTGAACTACCTAAGAGCCCATAGAGACGAAATTTCACCCTTACTGAACGGCCCATAATGAAGAAATTTCTACCTTACTGAACTACCTAAGGGTCCATATAGAGGAAATTTCTCCCTTACTGAACTACCTAAGGGCCCAGAAAGAGGAAATTTCTCCTTACTGAATTTCTACGTTACTGAGCTTCCTGACAGTCTATAGAGAAAAAGTTCTCATTTACTGAAGGGCCCATAATGAAGAAATTTCTACATTACTGAACTTCCTAAGGGCCCATAGAGAGGTAATTTCTCCCTTACTGAACGGCCCATAGTGAAGAAATTTCTACCTTACTGAACCATCTAAGAGCCCATAGAGAGAAAATTTTTCCCTTACTGAACGACCCATAATGAAGAAATTTCTACCTTACTGACCAACCTAAGGGCCGATACAGAGGAAATTTCTCCATTACTGAACTTCCTATAATGAAGAAATTTCTACATTACTGAACTACCTGAGGGCCTTTAGAAAGGAAATTTCTCCCTTACTGAACGGCCATAATGAAGAAATTTCTACCTTACTGAACTACCTAAGGGCCCAGAGAGAGGAAATTTCTCGTTACTGAATTTCTACGTTACTGAACTACCTGACAGCCTATAGAGAAGAAATTTCTCATTTACTGAAGTTCCCATAATGAAGAAATTTCTACCTTACTGAACTATCTAAGGGTCCATAGAGAGGAAATTTCTCCCTTACTGAACGGCCCATAATGAAGAAATTTCTACCTTACTGAACTACCTAAGGGCCCATAGAAAGGAAATTTCTTCGTTACCGAACTACCAATAATGAAGAAATTTCTACCTTACTGAACTACCTAAGAGCCCAGAGACAGGAAATTTTTCAATTACTGACGGGCGGACGGACGGTCATCGCTCAATCGATTTCGCTATTGATGCTGATCACGAATATATATACTTTATAGGGTCTATCTCGATTATTTCGCTATGTTACAAACTATGTGTCAAACTTAATATACCCTTAGGATAGGGTATAAAAAGGCCATCGAAATGGGTATCGCCCATAGTTATAGTTCCCATTTTAAAAGGAAATGACGAAATACGACTATGTTTAGATATAGATATGAGACGAGCAAATGCAGCGATTATGCGCGAAAATCATCCATTGCCTACGATGGACCGATTCTTGCCAAAATTTCGCAAATCAAATTATTTTTCAAAACTTGACATAAAAAACGCTTTCCACCAAGTGGAAATCCACCCTGATTCGAGACATATTACAACATTTATAAGAGACTAATGTTCGGCATAACATGCGCCCCCGAAATTTTTCAAAAAATAAAGAGAACATACAGAAAAGCTACAATCCGTCTGGAACGGATCGTATGATACCCTATCCTCCTCTCTATAAAGTGGGCGTGGCCAAATTGCATTTTGTACTCAAATATAGCTATAATGTCGAACGTTTGAGGATGTTACATGTAAAATTTCATGAAAATCGGTTTTTTGATGAAAACGCCCCCAAAAAGTGGGCGTGACCAGAACTGTTCTATGGGTGAATTGTAGGGAATCTGTATACCTAAATATTTGGACTTAACAAAATTTTTCGGTTTCATATAATTTAGTGAAGTTATAAAAAAGTAGGCGTGGCAGTGGGCGGATGTAAAAAAAATGTACACTTCTACTGTATCTTTTCGTCATAAGCCCAGATATGAAATTTCAGCGTCCTCGTTAATAATTTAAGGCCCAAAATTCGGTTTTGTGATGAAAACGCCCCCAAAAAGTGGGCGTGGCCAAAACTTTTGTATGGGTGGATTGTAGGGAATCTGAATGCCTAAATATTTGGTCTTAACAACATTTTTCGGTTTCATATAATTTAGTAAAGTTATGAAAAAGTGGGCGTGGCAGTGGGCGGATTTAAAAAAATTTTACACTTGTACTGTATCTTTTTCTCAGAAGCCCAGATATAAAATTTCATCGTCCTAGCTCAAAATTTAAGGCCCAAAAAGCGGTGACATACGGACGGACGGACGGACGGACGGACGGTCATCGCTCTATCGATTTCGCTATTGATGCTGATCACGAATATATATACTTTATAGGGTCTATCTCGATTATTTCTCTATGTTACAAACTATGTGTCAAACTTAATATACCCTTAGGATAGGGTATAAAAAAGAGCTATATAGAGTCTCCTATAAAACTATATATCAAACTCGTCCGATTGTTCAGGATGACGATGAAGAATGTACGCTGCTCCATCAAGGTCGGGAAAGACCTCACCGAGACCTTCGATGTCAAAAAAGGATTCAGACAGGGCGACGCGCTGTCATGCAATTTCTTTAACATCGTTCTTGAAAGAATGAAAGGATGAGACCGCTATTGGTTGTTATGAGAGAAACATACCTCAGGTGATTTTCCGTCCCGTCTGCATAGACAGAAAGTAGAGAAGAAGATACAATCATGAGCTGTACTAGCTATATAGCAACATCGACCTAATCAGAAGAGTTCGAAGATAACGGCTAAGATGGTTGGGTCATTTAGAGCGGATGGACAGCAATGCTTCGGCCCGGAGAGTTATCGAATCCACCCCAGAGCAAGGACGCAGTAAAGGAAAACCTCGCCTAAGGTGGCGTGCGCAAGTGGAAAAAAACCTCAACCAACTTGGTGTGCGAATCTAGAGGCAGCTGGCTAAAGATCGAGCTGGCGGGAGAGGCTTGTTGGTTGAGGCCAATGTCCATCCTGGACTGTAGCGCCACCTAAGTAAGTAAGTAAGTGGTGTAGTTGTCAGAGTTTGTAGCAGAGCCGAGGTAGACAAAATCCCTTACTACCTCAAAGTTGTACCTGTCGATTGTGACATTCTGTCCAATTCGTCGATGTTGTGTGTCTATTCTTGTTGACAGTTTATACTTGCCTTTGCCCTCGATTACCTAAACCCATTTTGGCAGCTTCCGCTTCAATACTAGTGAACGCATCGATGAGAGCCCGCTGAGTTCTACCAATTATGTAAATATAGTCGGCGTACGTTAGTAGTTGCTCAGACTTTTGAAAGATTGTGCCTTTCGCACAACTATAGTCACATTTCGCATGCGGATGCGGATTGTCATTAGACGCTTGCTCACGTGTCGAAAGCTCAGGATCTCTTACCTATGTAAGTTTGCCGCGTATGACGAATCCACATCAGATTTAGCGCTGTTTCTGTTCCCCATAGCAATCACCATAGCAAACGTCACAGTTTTTCATCCTCTTTTTGCCCAAGCCATCCTATCGCACTTCCTGGACGGTGATATCTGCATGGTAGCAGTCTAGGGCCTCTGCTAGTTGTTCGGCTGCATGCGGCTGTTAAGGGTCGGAACATTCCACGTTCAGATCCGAAAGTCGTTGTCCTTGTTTCGTTTGCTGGGGTCGTCAACAGTAGGTTGCTTCGTAGCTAGTAATTTTTTACGTGGTCAGGAAGTTACCCCCACGCACAACCCCCAACCTGGAGTACCAGTTCCCTTTTATACCACTAGGACGAGGGGCCGGGTTTTCCGGAGTCAGTACCTCGCTTCGGGCATATGAGCGCTGCCATCGGCCCATTAAGGGTTCAACCGCCACCAAGTCTATTCCAATTTCAACTCAGTACTGGCGATCCCTATAGACTTGGGATTCGGGATAGTTCAGGCTAACTGGAACTGATAGACGCCACCGTTGATTCAATCTAGGAAACTCGTCCGCCGTCGCCTAAAGCAACAGGAAGTGCCTTCGTGAGAAAACACTGTTCTCTCCTCTCTCGTCCGCTGCCACCAACAACCTTCCAAAAGGGGTTGGATACCCAATCTCCAGTCAGGTAATAGGCACCCACCAGGCAGCATTGTGGAAATATTTTTTATGGTTTATGAAAGACCAAAAAGACTTCGAGTCATATTTTAGTTTATTTTCAACACTAATTACCTAAATAATTATTGTGCAAAAAATTACTTTAATGAAATTATTTTACTAAAAGTTCTTTATCCATACTATTTACCCGAGTTTTTATTTGTAGGCTTCGTTTTTCAGATTTTTAAAGCGAAGAAGGAGCTTATTATACCAATGGGGTTTTGATCTATTTTTCTTTTAAGAGTATACAACAAACACGGACAGATCGACATTAACAATAGATAAGAAACGAGTATACATACATATGTATCACGTAGACATAAGTTTTCAAATTTCACGTCTCAGTCAATTAAATTAAAACACGAATTCAAACCCTCGAAATTACTGTTCCGAAAATTTAAAGAGTTAGATATAAAACTCAATTAACACTTGTTTATGAAAAATCGAGATACTTTAAGTACTTTAAGATACTTAGGTGGAAATGGAGCTTCAGAAACATTTGTATTAACTTTATGTAAATTTATAAAAGCAAGATCTAATAATGTATTTTTGAATCTGGTATTAAACTAATTTGAGATAAACCAATAGAGAATAAACAATCTATAAGAGCCAGTTCATAATCTTTTTTTACATTATTTGGGATAAGCTGTTATCCTTCACCGACCAATTCCAATTTACATCACCAAAGCTAAAATCACCAAGAGCAAAAATAATATCAGAATCAGAACAATGGTTGCTTATAAACTCACAATTTAAGATTCGTTTTTCATAGGTTTCTAATCTGCTACCTGATGGTATAACTCCGCGAAATATGTACATCATAAATAGTTGAGAGAATTCCATCATTGAAACAAGTCTTCATGATAATGATTACACCATATTTTTTATGACTGGACGAAGTAAATATGAATGTGGATCCGAGGTCTTCGATCTGCATCCACTCGCATTGTTTGAATAAACATTTAATGGTTGGTGATGTAAATTACCACTTTCATCCAACGCACAAACCACTTGAGCCACGGCGCAATGTCAACACGTTAGTTCCCAAAATAACTTTGAAACAATTATAAACCAATAGGACTCATGGCATCGGCACCAGTTCTAACACTACAAATAGCAGCATTACCTTAAAAATGCATACGTCGGCAAAATTAAATCTCACGTTGGCTGGGCAAACGTACAATAGTTCAGCAGTGTTGTTTTTATAGTTTTATTTTTCTTTTAGCTTTGGCGTCAGAACAGGATTGGTCTCAAAATGCTCCATGTAAAAATCCATTTTCACAATCTCTCATGTCAAAATTCCTCGTTTTGAAATCCCAAAATACAAATAAATTTGTTGGGAATAATATTGTTCTGTGATTTCTTGTTAGCCCCAGAACTGAAAGAAAAACTCAAAAAAATAAGTAAGTACGGCACATTTGGATATATTTACATATATGTGACCTTATCGAATTCCTGTATTCATAATTTGTGTTAAGTGGCCGGAAAATGAGTGTTGTAGAAATTTTAAAATGGAGCAAGGAACTTGAAATGACACTTATGTAAGAGACTTTATTGTGTACTAAACACAAGACGACCAAAGCACGTGTATTGTGTTGATTCCCACGATTGCCAAGGCAACTGGTTGTGATGATTTCCGTAAAGACATCATTGGGCGGTTGTACAATTCTACTTGACTGCCTAATAAATCATAAAGTGCTGTACTGATTTTTACGACTGCCTAAAAATGCAGTTGTGTCCAATACGTACATATGTTTGTAAATGACTAATTAAGTTGTGCAGTTTTGACTTACCAATTTTTAGGTGTACACCACATATCTTTCCAGCTTTATATGTTTGAAACCTATACCTGGTATAAAGAAAACACTGGAACTCCACTAATACATGTCTTTGTATTTATTTATCTACTAATAAAACATGGCCATAAACTATAATATAATATATATATATATGTATGTAATTTTTCACTTTTATAATAGTATTTTATTACGAGTTTTCACTAGAACTTTGCATGCGCGATCTAACGCTTTTTAATTGACATGCTCGTCGCCATTCTGTTTTGAAACCACGTTTTTACTTGCCTGTCACTCAGTTTTAATTGGTTAGCTAAATGTTTTCTTTCCTCTGGCGACAAATACTTCGTAGTTGAAAACCGATGTTCTAAGTTTTTCGTTTGATGCGAGGTAAAACGAATTTGTCCACCTTTTCGTTTTGTTCCAAAATCAGACATATATAATCCAGGAAATCCTCCATAACAAAATCCCAGGTTATTTGGATGACCTTTAGAAACAGATAATTAATCACATAATTTGGAATAATTTAAAAATAATTAATTTTTTAAACAGCTTATTTTTATCCAAACATCTATGATTATAATATTATGGAAAACATAAAGTTACACAAAAAAGCAAATAGGTAGACATTCAAAATAAAGTGCACGATTAAATCGTACTTGGACTTTTATGTTGAAGGATTATAAATTTGTCAGGATTAAAGCTTAAGTAAAATAGTCTGACTGCCCGAACACAGTGGCGGGTAGTAATGGTGGTAGTATGTACGTATAGTAGTATACTATAAAAATGCACCCACAAAGGTGTAGCGCGTTTACGGTCCGGGACAAATTTAACTGAGCAGTCGAAAAAAAGCAATAAAATCAGTTTCCATTAAAAAATATTTTACATATTCAAAAAATTGATTGATATTAGATAAAATGCATTAAATTCAAGCCAATAAATAAAAGAAATAATAATGAAAGTGAAACATAAGAATAAATGTACATATGTAAATGTAAGTTTTTTAATTAGAGTAGTGGACAAAATGGTGGGCGCCGTGGCTCAAGTGGTTAGTGCGTTGGACTACGGAGCAAGGGGTTCCAGGTTCAATCCCCAGACAACACCTAAAATTTCTTTCACGGCCCCACCTCTCGCGAGCGTCTGACTAACATCCGAGAGTAAAACTGTCATGAAAAAGCTTCTCAAAATTGCCGTTCGGATCCGGCATTAAACAGTAGGCCCCTTCCATTCATGTGAAGAATATAACACGCACAACACGAATGGTTGTGAGAAGCTAGGCCCTGGGTCCCATGGACCTGTTGCGCCAAAAATTTGTATTTGTATTTGTAGTGGACAAAATAAAGTGGACGATGTTATTTTTATACCCTATCCTAAGGGTATATTAAGTTTGACACATAGTTTGTAACATAGAGAAATAATCGAGATAGACCCTATAAAGTATATATATTCGTGATCAGCATCAATAGCGAAATCGATTGAGCGATGACCGTCCGTCCGTCCGTCCGTCCGTCCGTCCGTCCGTCCGTCCGTCCGTATGTCACCGCTTTTTGGGCCTTAAATTTTGAGCTAGGACGATGAAATTTCATATCTGGGCTTCTGAGAAAAAGATACAGTACAAGTGTAAAAATTTTTGAAATCTGCCCACTGCCACGCCCACTTTTTCATAACTTCACTAAATTATATGAAACCGAAAAATTTTGTTAAGACCAAATATTTAGGCATTTAGATTCCCTACAATCCACCCATACAAAAGTTTTGGCCACGCCCACTTTTTGGGGGCGTTTTCATCACAAAACCGAGTTTTGGGCCTTCAATTATTAACTAGGACGCTGAAATTTCATATCTGGGCTTCCAAGAAAAAGATACAGTACAAGTGTAAATTTTTTTTACAACCGCCCACTGCCACGCCTACTTTTTTATAACTTCACTAAATTATATGAAACCGAAAAATTTTGTTAAGACCAAATATTTAGGTATACAGATTCCCTACAATTCACCCATAGAACAGTTTTGGTCACGCCCACTTTTTGGGGGCGTTTTCATCAAAAAACCGATTTTGATAAAATTTTACATGTCACATCCTCAAACGTTCGAGGTTATAGCCATATTTGAGTACAAAATGCAATTTGGTCACGCGCACTTTATAGAGAGGAGGATAGGGTATCATACGATCCGTTCCAGACGGATTGTAGCTTTTCTGTATGTTTATACTTTCCTTTGATTTTTATACCCTATCCTAAGGGTATATTAAGTTTGACACATAGTTTGTAACATAGAGAAATAATCGAGATAGACCCTATAAAGTATATATATTCGTGATCAGCATCAATAGCGAAATCGATTGAGCGATGACCGTCCGTCCGTCCGTCCGTCCGTCCGTATGTCACCGCTTTTTGGGGCTTAAATTTTGAGCTAGGACGATGAAATTTCATATCTGGGCTTCTGAGAAAAAGATACAGTACAAGTGTAAAAATTTTTGAAATCCGCCCACTGCCACGCCCACTTTTTCATAACTTCACTAAATTATATGAAACCGAAAAATTTTGTTAAGACCAAATATTTGGGTATTTAGATTCCATACAATTCACCCATAAAAGAGTTTTGGCCACGCCCACTTTTTGGGGGCGTTATCATCAAAAAACCTATTTTGATAAAATTTTACATGTAACATCCTCAAACGTTCGACATTATAGCTATATTTGAGTACAAAATGCAATTTGGCCACGCCCACTTTACAGAGAGGAGGATAGGGTATCAGACGATCCGTTCCAGACGGATTGTAGCTTTTCTGTATGTTTAATACTTTACCACAGTCATGGCAGTTAGCCACTCTACTAATTTTTTAAGGGTTTCTATGGGAATTGTTTCCCTAGATTCTTATCAAATACATACTAAGTTGTATTTTAATGTTCCTTTTGTCCTTGGACAACAAAAGAAGAAAAGGAGGAGAAGAAAAGATTAATAAAAGAGAGGATAAGGGAAAACATGCGACATATGTATATTTAATAATCTATTTGTATTCAAAGCAGTCCGGTGATTCAATTTCTTAATTGCTGGAATTTCCCAACGAAATATAAAATTTACAGTCGTCCACTATATTTTATCCCCGACTGTAAATCAGCTGGTTGAAATGGTGTTGATGTTTTTATACCCTATCCTAAGGGTATATTAAGTTTGACACATAGTTTGTAACATAGAGAAATAATCGAGATAGACCCTATAAAGTATATATATTCGTGATCAGCATCAATAGCGAAATCGATAGAGCGATGACCGTCCGTCCGTCCGTCCGTATGTCACCACTTTTTGGGCCTTAAATTTTGAGCTAGGACGATGAAATTTCATATCTGGGCTTCTGAGAAAAAGATACAGTACAAGTGTAAAATTTTTTTAAATCCGCCCACTGCCACGCCCACTTTTTCATAACTTCACTAAATTATATGAAGCCCAAAAATTTTGTTAAGACCAAATATTTAGGCATTCGCATTCCCTACAATCCACCCATACAAAAGTTTTGGCCACGCCCACTTTTTGGGGGTGTTTTCAACACAAAACCGATTTTTGGGCCTTAAATTTTTAACTAGGACGCTTAAATTTCATATCTATGCTTCTGAGAAAAAGATACAGTACAAGTGTAAAAATTTTTGAAATCCGCCCACTGCCACGCCCACTTTTTCATAACTTCACTAAATTATATGAAACCGAAAAATTTTGTTAAGACCAAATATTTGGGTATTTAGATTCCCTACAATTCACCCATAGAAGAGTTTTGGCCACGCCCACTGTTTGGGGGCGTTATCATCAAAAAACCTATTTTGATAAAATTTTACATGTAACATCCTCAAACGTTCGACATTATAGCTATATTTGAGTACAAAATGCAATTTGGCCACGCCTACTTTATAGAGAGGAGGATAGGGTATCATACGATCCGTTCCAGACGGATTGTAGCTTTTCTGTATGTTTTTTTCTAAATTAATTTTTAAAATAATGTTTTTTGTATCAAACATTTTACATTCAAATTTTTTATACAGCGGATAGGTTAAATTGCATAGACTTTCTCTTTCCTTCGCCAGTTTAATTTATTTCTCTATGTCGCTTCGTTAATTTTTGTATGGATGGATTGAAGGGAATCTGAATGCCTAAATATTTGGTCCTAACAAACGTTTTCGGTTTCATATAAGTTAGTGAAGTTATGAAAAAGTGGGCGTGGCAGTGGGCGGATTTCAAAAATTTTTACACTTGTACTGCATTTTTTGCTCAAAAGCCCAGATATTAAATTTCATCGTCCTAGCTCAAAATTTAAGGCATACGGACGGACGGACGGACGGTCATCGCTCAATCGATTTCGCTATTGATGTTAATCGCGAATATATATACTTTATAGGGTCTATCTCGATTATTTCTCTATGTTACAAACTATGTGTCAAACTTAATATACCCTTCTAATAGGGTATAAAAAGACGAATGGCTAAACTTCTGCTGCTACCGAGAACCATCCCACTTCGTAGATAATTCTTAACCGCCTCTTTCTCTCTGCGTCCCTTTCTTCCTTTCTTCAGGGTGTGAGTACTGGATTCAGACCTAGGAGGCATCATTTTCTCACACTCGACTGTCTTGACGGTTGCTCACTTCCGCTGAGCCATCATCATCTTGTTGGTAGCCACTTCTTGATTCTGCAAAGTTAATCAGAGGTTTAGTTGAGTTTTGAAGTGTATAGACGTCTTTCTAATCAAAGTCCTCGAATTTCCACAATTTCGAACAAAAATACCATTTAAACAAAAAAAAACATACAGAAAAGCTACAATCCGTCTGGAACGGATCGTCTGATACCCTATCCTCCTCCCTATAAAGTGGGCGTGGCCAAATTGCATTTTATACTCAAATATAGCTATAATGCCGAACGTTTGAGGATGTTACATGTAAAATTTTATCAAAATAGGTTTTTTGATGATAACGCCCCAAAAAAGTGGGCGTGGCCAAAACTGTTCTATGGGTGAATTGTAGGGAATCTGAATACCCAAATATTTGGTCTTAACAAAATTTTTCGGTTTCATGTAATTTAGTGAAGTTATAAAAAAGTAGGCGTGGCAGTTTACACTTGTACTGTATCTTTTCGTCAGAAGCCCAGATATGAAATTTCAGCGTCCTAGTTAAAAATTTAAGGCCCAAAAAGTGGTGACATACGGACGGACGGACGGACGGACGGACGGACGGTCATCGCTCAATCGATTTCGCTATTGATGCTGATCACGAATATATATACTTTATAGGGTCTATCTCGATTATTTCTCTATGTTACAAACTATGTGTCAAACTTAATATACCCTTAGGATAGGGTATAAAAAGCTAGAAAACATAGGCGTACGCGGTAAATTATTGTCATGGTTTGAAAGCTATCTACATAACAGAAACTTTAAGGTGAAAATAGAAGAGCATATGAGCGAAGAGGAAGTAATTACTTACGGGGTCCCACAAGGATCAAAACTGGGCCCTCTTCTATTCATAATTTACATAAACGATCTGCTTAACGTTTTAAAACAAAGCACAGGTTATGCGTATGCGGACGATACAGCTATTATCGTAAGTCACAGAAATGCTGAAGAAGCGGCGAAAATATTGCAAAAAGAATTTAACGCAGTCATAGCATGGTGCCACGATCATGGCCTAGTCATTAATGCAGACAAAACAAAAGTGATGCACATACGCCCACCGCATATTCCGAAAATAAAAATAAACGCCAAAATGCATGAATTTAAATGCTTACACACAGCCAGAGATCATGATTTAATAGAAGAGAATGACGATTGCCCTACGTACATTGAAAATGTGTCAAAATATAAATACTAGGGAGTATGGATTGACTACAACCTAAAATGGAGCACGCATATAGAGACACTTATAAGGAAACTGCGACAATCAACGTATGCTCTTTCCCATCTGAGCTACCTTTGCCCACTACCCGTACTTCGGCAAAGCTATTTCGGGCTAGTGGAGTCTCATCTGAGATACGGTATATTGGCTTGGGGTATTTTAAAACTAATTCACCGAACGCAAGCTAGGGGCGATCGACAGAATGAAAATGGCGAGAAGCAGATGCTTAATATCGCACAGCTTTTCAAACTTGAAGTACTGGCAAATTTCCATGCCGACAGAAACTCCTGGAACGAATATGGTCGTAGGAGGTATGCAGTCACAGTACCGACTATTTTAAACGAACTCCCGTTTAGTTTCGCAACCTAAGAAAAGTTGAACTTCTACAGAAAGCAAAAGAATTGTATTTGAACTCTTCCTTTTATTTTTGTCGAAAATGTATAACGTAAAATTTCTGTATAGCGTACAAAAACAAACACAAAACTCAACACGTAAATACAAGCTTATGATAGCGAATAGTCTTCTGCAGACAAGCCATTCAGGCTTTGCAGATATTTTATGTACAAATTTTTTATGAAATTCTTGGTATATAGAATTAATATAAAGAATTGAATTGAATTGAATTGAATAAGCCAAAGCAAATTTAGTCTTGAAGCGGATTGTCATTAGACGTTTGCTCACGTGTCGAAAGCTCAAGATCTCTTACCTATGTAAGTTTGCCGCGTATGACGTATCCACATCAGATTTAGCGCTATTTCTGTTCCCCATAGCAATCACCATAGCAAACGTCACAGTTTTTATACCCTATCCTAAGGGTATATTAAGTTTGACACATAGTTTGTAACATAGAGAAATAATCGAGATAGACCCTATAAAGTATATATATTCGTGATCAGCATCAATAGCGAAATCGATTGAGCGATGACCGTCCGTCCGTCCGTCCGTCCGTCCGTATGTCACCGCTTTTTGGGCCTTAAATTTTGAGCTAGGACGATGAAATTTCATATCTGGGCTTCTGAGAAAAAGATACAGTACAAGTGTAAAAATTTTTGAAATCCGCCCACTGCCACGCCCACTTTTTCATAACTTCACTACATTATATGAAACCGAAAAATTTTGTTAAGACCAAATATTTAGGCATTCAGATTCCCTACAATCCACCCATAAAAGAGTTTTGGCCACGCCCACTTTTTGGGGCCGTTATCATCAAAAAACCTATTTTGATAAAATTTTACATGTAACATCCTCAAACGTTCGACATTATAGCTATATTTGAGTACAAAATGCAATTTGGCCACGCCTACTTTATAGAGAGGAGGATAGGGTATCATAAGATCCGTTCCAGACGGATTGTAGCTTTTCTGTATGTTTCATCCTCTTTTTGTCCAAGCCATCCTATCGCACTTCCTGGACGGTGATATCTGCATGGTAGCAGTCTAGGGCCTCTGCTAGTTGTTCGGCTGCATGCGGCTGTTAAGAGTCGGAACATTCCACGTTCAGATCCGAAAATCGTTGTCCTTGTTTCGTTTGCTGGGGTCGTCAACAGTAGGTTGCTTCGTAGCTAGTAATTTTTTACGTGGTCAGGAAGTTACCCCCACGCACAACCCCCAACCTGGAGTACCAGTTCCCTTTTATACCACTAGGACGAGGGGCCGGGTTTTCCGGAGTCAGTACCTCGCTTCGGGCATATGAGCGCTGCCATCGGCCCATTAAGGGTTCAACCGCCACCACGTCTATTCCAATTTCAACTCAGTACTGGCGATCCCTATAGACCTGGGATTCGGGATAGTTCAGGCTAACTGGAACTGATAGACGCCACCGTTGATTCAATCTAGGGAACTCGTCCGCCGTCGCCTAAAGCAACAGGAAGTGCCTTATTGAGAAAACACTGTTCTCTCCTCTCTCGTCCGCTGCCACCAACAACCTTCCAAAAGGGGTTGGATACCCAATCTCCAGTCAGGTAATAGGCACCCACCAGGCAGCATTGTGGAAATATTTTTTATGGTTTATGAAAGACCAAAAAGAATTCGAGTCATATTTTAGTTTATTTTCAACACTAATTACGTAAATAATTTTTGTGCAAAAAATTACTTTAATGAAATTATTTTACTAAAAGTTCTTTATCCACACTATTTACCCGAGTTTTTATTTGTAGGCTTCGTTTTTCAGATTTTTAAAGCGAAGAAGGAGCTTATTATACCAATGGGGTTTTGATCAATTTTTCTTTTAAGAGTATACAACAAACACGGACAGTCCGACATTAACAATAGATAAGAAACGAGTATACATACATATGTATCACGTAGACAAATTTCAAATTTCGCGTCTCAGTCAATTAAATTAAAACACGAATTCAAACCCTCGAAATTACTTTTCCGAAAATTGAAAGTGTTAGATTATCTGACGAATAACTATAAAACTCAATTAACACTTGTTTATGAAAAATCGAGATACTTTAAGTACTTTAAGATACTTAGGTGGAAATGGAGCTTCAGAAACATTTGTATTAACTTTATGTAAATTTATAAAAGTAAGATCTAATAATGTATTTTTGAATTTGGTATTAAACTAATTTGAGATAACCCAATAGAGAATAAACAATCTATACGAGCCAGTTCATAATCTTTTTTTACATTATTTGGGATAAGCTGTTATCCTCCACCGACCAATTCCAATTTACATCACCAAAGCTAAAATCACCAAGAGCAAAAATAATATCAGAATCAGAACAATGATTGCTTATAAACTCACAATTTAAGATTCGTTTTTCATAGGTTTCTAATCTGCTACCTGATGGTAGAACTCCTTCACCACGTTCCTCCGCTGACTTGCATCGATCACGGCGAAATATGTACATCATAAATAGTTGAGAGAATTCCATCATTGAAACAAGTCTTCATGATAATGATTACACCATATTTTTTATGACTGGACGAAGTAAATATGAATGAGGATCTGAGGTCTTCGATCTGCATCCACTCGCATTATTTGAATAAACATTTAATGGTTGGCGATGTAAATTACCACTTTCATCCAACGCACAAACCACTTGACCCACGGCGCAATGTCAACACGTTAGTTCCCAAAATAACTTTAAAACAATTATAAACCAATAGGACTCATGGCATCGGCACCAGTTCTAACACTACAAATAGCAGCATTACCTTAAAAATGCATACGTCGGCAAAATTAAATCTCACGTTGGCTGGGCAAACGTATAATAGTTCAGCAGTGTTGTTTTTATAGTTTTATTTTTCTTTTAGCTTTGGCGTCAAAACAGGATTGGTCTCAAAATGCTCCATGTAAAAATCCATTTTCACAATCTCTCATGTCAAAATTCCTCGTTTTGAAATCCCAAAATAAAAAATTAATTTGTCGTAATCTATCCACTCCCATCCAATTTAAATTCCAATGGACCACCGAGTAAAACTGTTGCGGAGTGGAAAAGGGTATGTATATAAGTACCTACGTGACATCCTAGATTGTGGAGTAAATTTAACAATAACTTTAATTAGGTTTGGACTTTACGGAAGTACAGTGTGAAGAAGAAACTAACCCGCAACAAAAATTCGTTGACTAAAACGGGTGGAGGTCCATTAAATTTAAAACCGTTAGATGAGAATGAGGAGACTGTAGTGGTGGCCTGTGCGTTGGAGGCGTCCGTGAGTGGCATCGAAAATGTGCAGACCTTTGGCAGCAATTCCAAAGGTATTTATTTATAATACATATGTAACACATTTTAAATTTTAAATATTCAAAACAATGCAGATATCAACGATGAAAACATTGAGGTTTATCTGGAAGAAATGTTTGGCGACGAAACATGCGAAGGTGTTAACCGGAGCGATGAGGCCAAGTTTTCTTTACCATCACAAGCTACTGCGAGCCCAAGAACCCCACTCCGGCAAAAAAACGAGAAGGATGAGCAGCAAAAAACCTTGGAGAAACAAATTCATTTGCAAGAACGTTTTTTTAATATCCAAATGGAGCACGGGGAAAAAATTAGGAAATCATTAGTTTAAATAAGGGATGCAATCAAGCAGCTGAGTAAAGAAATGCAAGCGGATAGGCAGGCATTAGTTGCTGCAAAAATGGAGGACGTTGAGCTTCGTAGAGCGGAACTCGAAGTTGCAAAGCTTACCAATAAATTGAAGCTGATGGAACTGAATCAAAGGAAAAAATAATGTGATGTTTTTATACCCTATCCTAAGGGTATATTAAGTTTGACACATAGTTTGTAACACAGAGAAATAATCGAGATAGACCCTATAAAGTATACATATTCGTGATCAGCATCAATAGCGAAATCGATTGAGCGATGACCGTCCGTCCGTTTGTCCGTCCGTATCTCACCGCTTTTTGGACCTTAAATTTTGAGCTAGGACGATGAAATTTCATATCTGGGCTTCTGAGAAAAAGATACAGTACAAGTGTAAAAATTTTTGAAATCCGCCCACTGCCACGCCCACTTTTTCATAACTTCACTAAATTATATGAAACCGAAAAATTTTGTTAAGACCAAATATTTAGGCATTCAGATTCCCTACAATCCACCCACACAAAAGTTTTGGCCACGCCCACTTTTTGGGGGTACAAGTGTAAAATTTTTTTTACATCCTCCCACTGCCACGCCTACTTTTTTATAACTTCACTAAATTATATGAAACCGAAAAATTTTGTTAAGACCAAATATTTGGGTATTGAGATTCCCTACAATTCACCCATAGAGCAGTTTGGGCCCCGCCGACTTTTTGGGGGCGTTATCATCAAAAAACCTATTTTGATAAAATTTTACATGTAACATCCACAAACGTTCGACATTATAGCTATATTTGAGTACAAAATGCAATTTGGCCACGCCCACTTTATAGAGAGGAGGATAGGGTATCATACGATCCGTTCCAGACGGATTCTAGCTTTTCTGTATGTTTTTTATTTCGATTGTGTTTATACCCTAGCCTAAAGGTACATACATAAAGTTTGACACATAGTTTGTAACATAGAGAAATAATCGAGATAGACCCTATAAAGTATATATATTCGTGATCAGCATCAATAGCGAAATCGATTGAGCGATGACCGTCCGTCCGTCCGTCCGTCCGTATGTCACCGCTTTTTGGGCCTTCAATTTTGAGCTAGGACGATGAAATTTCATATCTGGGCTTCTGAGAAAAAGATACAGTACAAGTGTAAAAATTTTTTAAATCCGCCCACTACCACGCCCACTTTTTCATAACTTCACTAAATTATATGAAACCGAAAAATTTTGTTAAGACCAAATATTTAGGCTTTCAGATTCCCTACAATCCACATATACAAAAGTTTTGGCCACACCCACTTTTTGGGGGCGTTTTCATCACAAAAAAGCTTTTTGTACCTTAAATTTTGAGCTAGGACGCTGAAATTTCATATCTGGGCTTCCGAGAAAAAGATACAATACTAGTGTAAAATTTTTTGAAATCCGCCCACTGCCACGCCCACTTTTTCATAACTTCACTAAATTATATGAAACCGAAAAATTTTGTTAAGACCAAATATTTAGGCTTTCAGATTCCCTACAATCCACCCATACGCACCCACTTTTTGGGGGCGTTTTCATCACAAAACCGATTTTTGGGCCTTAAATTTTTAACTAGGACCCTGAAATTTCATATCTGGGCTTCCATAAAAGAGATACAGTACAAGTGTAAAAGTTTTTTACAACCGCCCACTGCCACGCCTACTTTTTTATAACTTCACTAAATTATATGAAACCGAAAAATTTTGTTAAATCCAAATATTTGGGTATTTAGATTCCCTACAATTCACCTATAGAACAGTTTTGGCCACGCCTACTTTTTGGGGGCGTTATCATCAAAAAACCTATTTTGATAAAATTTTACATGTAACATCCTCAAACGTTCGACATTATAGCTATGTATATTTGAGTACAAAATGCAATTTGGCCACGCCCACTTTATAGAGAGGAGGATAGGGTATCATACGATACGTTCCAGACGGATTGTAGATTTTCTGTATGTTTATACCCTATCCTAAGGGTATATTAAGTTTGACACATAGTTTGTAACATAGAGAAATAATCGAGATAGATCCTATAAAGTATACATATATATTCGTGATCAGCATCAATAGCGAAATCGATTGAGCGATGACCGTCCGTCCGTCCGTCCGTCCGTCCGTATGTCACCGCTTTTTGGGCCTTAAATTTTGAGCTAGGGCAATGAAATTTCATATCTGGGCTTCTGAGAAAAAGATACAGTACAAGTGTAAAAATTTTTTAAATCCGCCCACTACCATGCCTACTTTTTTATAACTTCACTAAATTATATGAAACCGAAAAATGTTGTTAAGACCAAATATTTAGGCATTCAGATTCCCTACAATCCACCCATACAAAAGTTTTGGCCACGCCCACTTTTTGGGGGCGTTTTCATCACAAAACCGATTTTTTGGCCTTAAATTTTTAACTAGGACCCTGAAATTTCATATCTGGGCTTCCATAAAAGAGATACAGTACAAGTGTAAAAGTTTTTTACAACCGCCCACTGCCACGCCTACTTTTTTATAACTTCACTAAATTATATGAAACAGAAAAATTTTGTTAAGACCAAATATTTAGGCTTTCAGATTCCCTACAATCCACCCATACAAAAGTTTTGGCCACACCCACTTTTTGGGGGCGTTTTCATCACAAAACCGATTTTTGGGCCTTAAATTTTTAACTAGGACCCTGAAATTTCATATCTGGGCTTCCATAAAAGAGATACAGTACAAGTGTAAAAGTTTTTTACAACCGCCCACTGCCACGCCTACTTTTTTATAACTTCACTAAATTATATGAAACCGAAAAATTTTGTTAAGTCCAAATATTTGGGTATTTAGATTCCCTACAATTCACCCATAGAACAGTTTTGGCCACGCCCACTTTTTGGGGGCGTTATCATCAAAAAACCTATTTTGATATAATTTTAGATGTAACATCCTCAAACGTTCGACATTATAGCTATATTTGAGTACGAAATGCAATTTGGCCACGCCCACTTTATAGAGAGGAGGATAGGGTATCATACGATCCGTTCCAGACGGATTGTAGATTTTCTGTGTGTTTATACCCTACCCTAAGGGTATATTAAGTTTGACACATAGTTTGTAACATAGAGAAATAATCGAGATAGACCCTATAAAGTATATATATTCGTGATCAGCATCAATAGCGAAATCGATTGAGCGATGACCGTCCGTCCGTCCGTCCGTCCGTATGTCACCGCTTTTTGGGCCTTAAATTTTGAGCTAGGACGATGAAATTTCATATCTGGGCTTCTGAGGAAAAGATACAGTACAAGTGTAAACATTTTTGAAATCCGCCCACTGCCACGCCCACTTTTTCATAACTTCACTAAATTATATGAAACCGAAAAATTTTGTTAAGACCAAATATTTAGGCATTCAGATTCCCTACAATCCACCCATACGAAAGTTTTGGCCGCGCCCACTTTTTGGGGGCGTTTTCATCACAAAACCGATTTTTGGGTCTTAAATTTTTAACTAGGACGCTGAAATTTCATATCTGGGCTTCCAAGAAAAAGATACAGTACAAGTGTAAATTGTTTTTAAATCCGCCCACTGCAAAGCCTACTTTTTTATAACTTCACTAAATTATATGAAACCGAAAAATGTTGTTAAGACCAAATATTTAGGTATTCAGATTCCCTACAATTCACCCGTAGAAGAGTTTTGGCCACGCCCACTTTTTGGGGGCGTTTTCATCAAAAAACCGCTTTTGATAAAATTTTATATGTAACATCCTCAAACGTTCGAGGTTATAGCCATATTTGAGTACAAAATGCAATTTGGCCACGCCCACTTTATAGAGAGGAGGATAGGGTATCAGACGATCCGTTCCAGACGGATTGTAGCTTTTCTGTGTGTTTTTAGCTTTGTTTCTTTCATCTCAACCGTTGTATCTTTATCCATTTCGTGATGAAACTAGAATTGATCTTACTCTCTTGTCGCGAGACAAGCGCCTTCGAAACATTCATTGACTTTGATTTCACAATCTATGAAATTATCATTTCATACGTTTGCTTGTATTTTTTAATATCGATCAATTCAACATCTGAACGGAAATCTGTATCTTGTGTTGTGAATACTTCAATTTCACCATTGCTAAGAATCCTTTCAGATGCATATTCACGATATTCATAGCAACTTATATTCAATTTACGATACTTGTAACTACTGTCGTAAGAACAGCGTATTGTCAGGTCTATTTTATCATATTCAAATTTAAAGTGTCTGTAAAAAATATTTTTGCTTTCAATTATTCCAGCTATATCTCTTTCTTTTCGAACCAAATCTTGTTTAAAAGCTTCTATGGCTTCGTCCACTGTAAAATATTTTGCTTCAGGTTTTTTTGTTGTTGTTTCTGCTGTTGTTTTGTTCTGTATAGTCGTTGGATTATTATCATGATGACTATTATTATCTAGTGACTCACTGATCTTCATCAATTGAAATGATAAATCAATTTTCAAAGTATCATTGTTAGGCAACTGCAAAGTGAACTCTAAGTTTCCTTTATTATCACCAACCGCAGACAGATTTATTGGTATTGGGCTACCCTGTAATAATTCCAATGAAAGAGAGGTCGTCAACAATAAAACACATTTAACCATTGCTTGATTCTCTAGGGGCTTCATACTTGAAGAAGGTTAAATAAACACTAAATTAAATTTCATTGAATCAAAGCGTTTTATTTAATATATTATATAATGATATTAATTTCTTTGTTCGAATTACAAGGCTTTCTAACATATAACATCCACAAGTGTCTGGTCCGACTTGACATGTATCCGAAGACCAGCTACAGGATGTATGTAATGATGTCCATATTTAGATTGAAGTAGGGAAGCGTCCTTGTACTCACATAATTTTGAATGACATGATAAAATCACTTGGAAATGATCATCCAACAAGTTTTCCTTCTTATTTATTAAAAAATTATGAATTTCCTTCAACAGCAACCCAGAACTTATGTTCTCTATCCTTTCTAATCAACCAGTAAATACGTACTGTACTTTTGTTTGAAAATATATCAATTCAAATTCTTCTTAGTACTTAATTTATCTAACAACTTTATATCCTCTTCATCGAGGTCACTTAACGAAAAGCTTTCGTCAAAGTCATTAAATATGCAAAGCTCTGGAAAACGATTCGTCGTTTTCATGGGCGCAGGAACATAAGTCCCAGGGACATAGGTCCCAAACTTTTTTTTCGGGACTTATGTCAAACTCCATCGGGACATAAGTCCCAAATCGAATTAGGGACTTATGTCCCACCGCATCGGGACATAAGTCCCATCAAAAAATGTTGGGTCTTATGTCCCACCTAACATATTTGTTTTTAAATAAGCTTAGAGAATTCAAATACCCAGAAGCACATGGAACAAGTAAGTACATGGCAAAGCTACATTAGGCAAATTTTGCTTTATGTCAACTCCCCTGCTTGGTTTCACGGTTGGATTTGGGGTAAGTGCGAGGTTGAGGATCCATGCAAAACATGGATATAAAGAAAGTTTGCATATACCCAACCTCGCACCCACCCCAAATCCAACAGTGACCCCAAGCAGGGGGTTGCAGGGGGGCAGCATGCTCCCCGATAGATATTCCACTGTTAATGCATATACATAAGTGACATAAAGCAAAATTTGCCTAATGTCGCCTTATCAAAGTGTGATAAGGCCAATTGCTAGAATTTGGGACTTATGTCCCATTTTCGGTGAAAAAATTTTGGATTTATATCCCGATGAGGTCCCTAATTCAATTTGGGTCTTATGTCCCAGTTAAGTGGGACATAGGTCCCAAAAGAAAAAAATGGGACTTATGTCCCGGGGACTTATGTCCCTGCGCCGTTTTCATGCGCCTTACACCATCGTTTGTTGCACCTACTAATGTTATTGTACCACCCACTACTTCAATTCTTACATGCTCATTAGCATTAATTTGATACGATATTGATTATACGAATCCTGGCGCTAACTCCCCTCTACGCATGTTTAGCAACAAGCATTTATTTCCATCATCGGCCGTCATATAAACTGATAATAAAGCATCAATTACATCAACCCTTGCAATTTTAAAGTATTTCCACGATGAATGACAAATGGAATATTTATCATCCCATTTGACCCATTTGATAGTATGTATCCAAAACATTTTTCTTTTTATTTTTACAAAATAAATCTCTTGTAAACATGCACACAATATTTATTTCTCATAAAACCCAATGATGATGATGATAATGATAATGATAACGCACGGTCGCAATTATTCTTATATGTTCTGATTATATGAATTCAATACATTTTCCTCAACTAATACACATTTATTGCGAAAACAAACCTATGTATTTATACAGAAATATTCTTGAATGTAGTTGATTTTTTTGATAAGAAAATCAACAAAACGGAATAAGTATTCATTGAAATGACCATTCATAGTAGGTTGACAACTTAACATAACGCAAAAAATAATAATAAAAATCCCAGACACACAATGGTACTAAAAAAAAAAATATTTTGCACCAAGTTTAAGATCACTAACAACGTGCATAGTGATCAACAATGGTATCAAAAATCTACCATCTGGGGATCAAGACTTCTTGTGAAAACACCCAATTTATTCAACTTGGGTATATGGAACAGAACTATTGTCCACCAATGAGTTTCATCGTGCAACGAAAAAAATGTTAATCGAACGTTTCGCACTTAACTACCAAGAGCCTGTCGAGATTCCACGAGAATTGCACCGTGTATGAAAATGTAAGGCGCTAAGCAATGATGAAATCGAAGAAGTCATCAGAATGCAACCATTTTTACCTTAATTATAACAACAACAATTTACAAAATGTTATTTTAATATCATTTCAATAAAACAAAACAAAAATATTGTTTCTAATCAATTAAGCTAGTTTTTTTATTCTTACACTTCCAACAAAAAAATTAATTTTAATCTAGAACATTCTAGAACATTCTAGAACATTCATGCATCCAAATATTCATAATTTCACATTATTCGGGGTAAGTAACACTGATAAAACGAAAAGCAATAGCCCACCACAAACAAATTAAATTTCCTTCCAAAAATACGCAACATATGTTTATCATTATCTTTTCCACATGCATTCGAACTACCATATTGTGACCATTATATTCACATACACCGATAAGCAAATCAACAACAATTGGGAATAACCATTCAAAATTCACTCAAAAACCATTCTTGTCATCTCAATCACATCCTGCGGTCACCTAACCACATTTTACGGTCACGATCACTGCGATCACCTAACCACATTTTGTGGTCACCCAACCACATCTTGCGGTCACCTAACCACATCTTGCGGTTACGCACGCCTCTTATCAAAACCACAAAAAAGGTGGTGGAGTCCACCACTTTAGGAGTACCAGAACCTTCCAATTTATACTACTTATTACATACACATTTTGAAAAGGCAATGCACACAATTTTAAAGAAATCCGCTAATCAACCGTTAATTTGTCAATACAACACAAAACCGACTTCCTGTGTGTCCATATGGACACGCTGGGTTGATTCGAGTTAATCGGGGTGCAAGTGTGTGAAAATAAATTCTTTTTTGTGTCGGGAAAATGTGCAACGCTATAAAGTAGAGATAAGTGAACAGTTGACTTTTAAAGTGCTCCGTGATTTCATTTGAATTAAAGATGAAAAAGTTTCATATAAGTGAATAAACATATAAAAAACATAATCAACACAGTGACTTTTAATCTTTTATTGAAAAAAATTATATCCAAAGTTCGTTTACATTTTTAAACTGTGTTTGCAATTTAGTTTCATAATTAACCGGTTGTCACCTTACACACAGTAAATAAAATGCCTTTATGTGACCACAGTAGAGACGAATTACCCCTTGTGTGTGATTTTGTAACATGTCTCTTGTGCTCCCGTAAACTACACTACCAGTGCACTACTGTGACAGAGAGGTCTTGGCGATCTATGGGATCCAAGCGAGATATTTGGAGGTGCCAATTTTGCAGGAATGCAAACGAAACTCCAGCCAGCATTCCATTTGATTCTTCTTCACGTCCAATAACACCTGAAATGCAGACCAATAAGAGGAATCGCTCTGAAATAAATAGTCCACAGAGCAAAGAAACTGAAGAAACAACAAATGTAAACACAAAGACAATAATGGAAGAGCTTCTGAACATGAAAACCGAAATCAAAGGGATACCCGACTTCTGTAATTTTGTTTCCCAAGAAGTTGATAACATCAACAAAAACATAGAAAAAAACAACACCATGATGGATAAACTTATGAAGGAAATACAACAACTAAAAGATTCACATAAAGAAAAAGATTTAATAATTTCTAGCATGCAAACACACATAAACAAATTGGAACAACTACAATTAAAAAACATACAGAAAAGCTACAATCCGTCTGGAACGGATCGTATGATACCCCATCCTCCTTTCTACGTAGTCCCTATAAAGTGAGTGTGGCTATATTGCATTTTGTACTGAAATACGACGATAACGTCGCACGTAAAATTTCTCGAAAATCGGTTTTGTGATGAAAACGCCCCCAAAAAGATTGCGTGACCAAAACTATTGTACGGGTGAATTGTAGAGAATCTAAATGCCTAAATATTTAGTCTTAACAAAATTTTTCGGTTTCATATAATTTAGTGAAGTTATGAAAAAGTGGGCGTGACAATGGATGGATTTAAAAAAATTTTACACTTGTACTGTATTCCTTTCTCAGAAGATATGAAATTTCATCGTCCTAGCTCAAAATTTAAGGTCCAAAAAGCGGTGACATACGGACGGACGGACAGTCATCGCTCAATCGATTTCGCTATTGATTCTGATCACGAATATATATACTTTATAGGGTCTATCTCGATTATTTCTCTATGTTACAAACTATGTGTCAAACTTAATATATGTACCTTTAGGATAGGGTATGAACATAATCGAAATAAAAAACATACAAAAAAGCTACAATCCGTCTGGAACGGATCGTATGATACCCTATCCTCCTCTCTATAAAGTGGGCGTGGCCAAATTGCATTTTGTACTCAAATATAGCTATAATGTCGAACGTTTGAGGATGTTACATGTAAAATTTTATCAAAATAGGGATTCTATGGGTGAATTGTAGGGAAACTAAATACAGAAATATTTGGTCTTAACAAAATTTTTCGGTTTCATATAATTTAGTGAAGTTATAAAAAAGTAGGCGTGGCAGTGGGCGGATGTACAAAAATTTTACACTTGTACTGTATCTTTTTCTTGCAAGCCCAGATATAAAATTTCAGCGTCCTAGTTAAAAATTTAAGGCCCAAAAATGGGTTTTGTGATGAAAACGCCCCCAAAAAGTGGGCGTGGAAAAAACTTTTGTATGGGTGGATTGTAGGGAATCTGAATGCCTAAATATTTGGTCTTAACAAAATTTTTCGGTTTCATATAATTTAGTGAAGTTATGAAAAAGTGGGCGTGGCAGTGGGCGGATTTCAAAAATTTTTACACTTGTACTGTATCTTTTTCTCAGAAGCCCAAATATGAAATTTCATCGTCCTAGCTCAAAATTTAAGGCCCAAAAAGCGGTGACATACGGACGGACGGACGGACGGACGGTCATCGCTCAATCGATTTCGCTATTGATGCTGATCACGAATATATATACTTTATAGGGTCTATCTCGATTATTTCTCTATGTTACAAACTATGTGTCAAACTTAATATACCCTTAGGATAGGGTATAAACATAAAACACTGATTCAAAATTTGCAAACATTAATCTAAATCTAAACTAAATTATACTTTGCAATTCTATGTTCATACGTTCATTTTTGATGACAGAAACATACAGAAAAGCTACAATCCGTCTGGAACGGATCGTATGATACCATATCCTCCTCTCTCTGGGAGTGGCCAAATTGCATTTTGTACTCAAATATAGCTATAATGTCGAACGTTTGTGGATGTTACATGTAAAATTTTATGAAAATCGGTTTTCGATGAAAACGCCTCCAAAAAGTGGGCGTGGCCAAAACTGTTCTATGGGTGAATTGTAGGGAATCTGAATACCCAAATATTTGGTCTTAACACAATTTTTCGGTCTCATATAATTTAGTAAAGTTATAAAAAAGTAGGCGTGGCAGTGGGCGGATGTAAAAAAATTTTACACTTGCATTGAATATTTTTCTTGGAAGCCCAGATATGAAATTTCAGCGTCCTAGTTAAAAATTTAAGGAACTAAAATGGGTTTTGTGATGAAAACGCCCCCAAAAAGTGGGCGTGGCCAAAACTTTTGTATGGGTGGATTGTAGGGAATCTGAATGCCTAAATATTTGGTCTTAACAAAATTTTTCGGCTTCATATAATTTAGTGAAGTTATGAAAAAGTGGGCGTGGCAGTGGGCGGATTTCAAAAATTTTTACACTTGTACTGTATCTTTTTCTCAGAAGCCCAGATATGAAATTTCATCGTCCTAGCTCAAAATTTAAGGCCCAAAAAGCGGTGACATACGAACTTTGTAAAGTTATGAAAAAGTGGGCGTGGCAGTGGGCGGATTTCAAAAATGTTTACACTTGTACTGTATTGTTTTCTCAAAAGCCCCGATATGAAATTTCATCGTCCTAGCTCAAAATTTAAGGCCCAAAAAGCGGTGACATACGGACGGACGGACGGACGGACGGACGGTCATCGCTCAATCGATTTCGCTATTGATGCTGATCACGAATATATATACTTTATAGGGTCTATCTCGATTATTTCTCTATGTTACAAACTATGTGTCAAACTTAATATACCCTTAGGATAGGGTATAAAAAGGCCATCGAAATGGGTATCGCCCATAGTTATAGTTCCCATTTTAAAAGGAAATGACGAAATACGACTATGTTTAGATATAGATATGAGACGAGCAAATGCAGCGATTATGCGCGAAAATCATCCATTGCCTACGATGGACCGATTCTTGCCAAAATTTCGCAAATCAAATTATTTTTCAAAACTTGACATAAAAAACGCTTTTCACCAAGTGGAAATCCACCCTGATTCGAGACATATTACAACATTTATAAGAGACTAATGTTCGGCATAACATGCGCCCCCGAAATTTTTCAAAAAATAAAGAGAACATACAGAAAAGCTACAATCCGTCTGGAACGGATCGTATGATACCCTATCCTCCTCTCTATAAAGTGGGCGTGGCCAAATTGCATTTTGTGCTCAAATATAGCTATAATGTCGAACGTTTGAGGATGTTACATGTAAAATTTCATGAAAATCGGTTTTTTGATGAAAACGCCCCCAAAAAGTGGGCGTGACCAGAACTGTTCTATGGGTGAATTGTAGGGAATCTGTATACCTAAATATTTGGACTTAACAAAATTTTTCGGTTTCATATAATTTAGTGAAGTTATGAAAAAGTAGGCGTGGCAGTGGGCGGATGTAAAAAAAATTTACACTTCTACTGTATCTTTTCGTCATAAGCCCAGATATGAAATTTCAGCGTCCTAGTTAATAATTTAAGGCCCAAAATTCGGTTTTGTGATGAAAACGCCCCCAAAAAGTGGGCGTGGCCAAAACTTTTGTATGGGTGGATTGTAGGGAATCTGAATGCCTAAATATTTGGTCTTAACAAAATTTTTCGGCTTCATATAATTTAGTGAAGTTATGAAAAAGTGGGCGTGGCAGTGGGCGGATTTCAAAAATTTTTACACTTGTACTGTATCTTTTTCTCAGAAGCCCAGATATGAAATTTCATCGTCCTAGCTCAAAATTTAAGGCCCAAAAAGCGGTGACATACGAACTTTGTGAAGTTATGAAAAAGTGGGCGTGGCAGTGGGCGGATTTCAAAAATGTTTACACTTGTACTGTATTGTTTTCTCAAAAGCCCCGATATGAAATTTCATCGTCCTAGCTCAAAATTTAAGGCCCAAAAAGCGGTGACATACGGACGGACGGACGGACGGACGGACGGTCATCGCTCAATCGATTTCGCTATTGATGCTGATCACGAATATATATACTTTATAGGGTCTATCTCGATTATTTCTCTATGTTACAAACTATGTGTCAAACTTAATATACCCTTAGGATAGGGTATAAAAAGGCCATCGAAATGGGTATCGCCCATAGTTATAGTTCCCATTTTAAAAGGAAATGACGAAATACGACTATGTTTAGATATAGATATGAGACGAGCAAATGCAGCGATTATGCGCGAAAATCATCCATTGCCTACGATGGACCGATTCTTGCCAAAATTTCGCAAATCAAATTATTTTTCAAAACTTGACATAAACATACAGAAAAGCTACAATCCGTCTGGAACGGATCGTATGATACCCTATCCTCCTCTCTATAAAGTGGGCGTGACCAAATTGCATTTTGTACTGAAATATAGCTATAATGTCGAACGTTTGAGGATGTTACATGTAAAATTTTATCGAAATAGGTTTTTTGATGCTAACGCCCCCAAAAAGTGGGCGTGGCCAAAACTATTCTATGGGTGAATTGTAGGGAATCTAAATACCCAAATATTTGGTCTTAACAAAATTTTTCGGTTTCATATAATTTAGTGAAGTTATAAAAAAGTAGGCGTGGCAGTGGGCGGATGTAAAAAAATTTTACACTAGTATTGTATCTTTTTCTCGGAAGCCCAGATATGAAATTTCAGCGTCCTAGTTAAAAATTTAAGGCCCAAAAATCGGTTTTGTGATGAAAACGCCCCCAAAAAGTGGGCGTGGCCAAAACTTTTGTATGGGTGGATTGTAGGGAATCTGAATGCCTAAATATTTGGTCTTAACAAAATTTTTCGGTTTCATATAATTTAGTGAAGTTATGAAAAAGTGGGCGTGGCAGTGGGCGGATTTAAAAAATTTTTACACTTGTACTGTATCTTTTTCTCAGAAGCCCAGATATGAAATTTCATCGTCCTAGCTCAAAATTTAAGGCCCAAAAAGCGGTGACATACGGACGGACGGACGGACGGACGGACGGACGGACGGACGGACGGACGGACGGACGGACGGACGGACGGACGGACGGACGGACGGTCATCGCTCAATCGATTTCGCTATTGATGCTGATCACGAATATATATACTTTATATGGTCTATCTCGATTATTTCTCTATGTTACAAACTATGTGTCAAACTTAATATACCCTTAGGATAGGGTATAAAAAACGCTTTTCACCAAGTGGAAATCCACCCTGATTCGAGACATATTACAACATTTATAAGAGACTAATGTTCGGCATAACATGCGCCCCCGAAATTTTTCAAAAAATAAAGAGAACATACAGAAAAGCTACAATCCGTCTGGAACGGATCGTATGATACCCTATCCTCCTCTCTATAAAGTGGGCGTGGCCAAATTGCATTTTGTGCTCAAATATAGCTATAATGTCGAACGTTTGAGGATGTTACATGTAAAATTTCATGAAAATCGGTTTTTTGATGAAAACGCCCCCAAAAAGTGGGCGTGACCAGAACTGTTCTATGGGTGAATTGTAGGGAATCTGTATACCTAAATATTTGGACTTAACAAAATTTTTCGGTTTCATATAATTTAGTGAAGTTATGAAAAAGTAGGCGTGGCAGTGGGCGGATGTAAAAAAAATTTACACTTCTACTGTATCTTTTCGTCATAAGCCCAGATATGAAATTTCAGCGTCCTAGTTAATAATTTAAGGCCCAAAATTCGGTTTTGTGATGAAAACGCCCCCAAAAAGTGGGCGTGGCCAAAACTTTTGTATGGGTGGATTGTAGGGAATCTGAATGCCTAAATATTTGGTCTTAACAAAATTTTTCGGCTTCATATAATTTAGTGAAGTTATGAAAAAGTGGGCGTGGCAGTGGGCGGATTTCAAAAATTTTTACACTTGTACTGTATCTTTTTCTCAGAAGCCCAGATATGAAATTTCATCGTCCTAGCTCAAAATTTAAGGCCCAAAAAGCGGTGACATACGAACTTTGTGAAGTTATGAAAAAGTGGGCGTGGCAGTGGGCGGATTTCAAAAATGTTTACACTTGTACTGTATTGTTTTCTCAAAAGCCCCGATATGAAATTTCATCGTCCTAGCTCAAAATTTAAGGCCCAAAAAGCGGTGACATACGGACGGACGGACGGACGGACGGACGGTCATCGCTCAATCGATTTCGCTATTGATGCTGATCACGAATATATATACTTTATAGGGTCTATCTCGATTATTTCTCTATGTTACAAACTATGTGTCAAACTTAATATACCCTTAGGATAGGGTATAAAAAGGCCATCGAAATGGGTATCGCCCATAGTTATAGTTCCCATTTTAAAAGGAAATGACGAAATACGACTATGTTTAGATATAGATATGAGACGAGCAAATGCAGCGATTATGCGCGAAAATCATCCATTGCCTACGATGGACCGATTCTTGCCAAAATTTCGCAAATCAAATTATTTTTCAAAACTTGACATAAAAAACGCTTTTCACCAAGTGGAAATCCACCCTGATTCGAGACATATTACAACATTTATAAGAGACTAATGTTCGGCATAACATGCGCCCCCGAAATTTTTCAAAAAATAAAGAGAACATACAGAAAAGCTACAATCCGTCTGGAACGGATCGTATGATACCCTATCCTCCTCTCTATAAAGTGGGCGTGGCCAAATTGCATTTTGTGCTCAAATATAGCTATAATGTCGAACGTTTGAGGATGTTACATGTAAAATTTCATGAAAATCGGTTTTTTGATGAAAACGCCCCCAAAAAGTGGGCGTGACCAGAACTGTTCTATGGGTGAATTGTAGGGAATCTGTATACCTAAATATTTGGACTTAACAAAATTTTTCGGTTTCATATAATTTAGTGAAGTTATGAAAAAGTAGGCGTGGCAGTGGGCGGATGTAAAAAAAATTTACACTTCTACTGTATCTTTTCGTCATAAGCCCAGATATGAAATTTCAGCGTCCTAGTTAATAATTTAAGGCCCAAAATTCGGTTTTGTGATGAAAACGCCCCCAAAAAGTGGGCGTGGCCAAAACTTTTGTATGGGTGGATTGTAGGGAATCTGAATGCCTAAATATTTGGTCTTAACAAAATTTTTCGGTTTCATATAATTTAGTGAAGTTATGAAAAAGTGGGCGTGGCAGTGGGCGGATTTAAAAAATTTTTACACTTGTACTGTATCTTTTTCTCAGAAGCCCAGATATGAAATTTCATCGTCCTAGCTCAAAATTTAAGGCCCAAAAAGCGGTGACATACGGACGGACGGACGGACGGACGGTCTTCGCTCAATCGATTTCGCTATTGATGCTGATCACGAATATATATACTTTATAGGGTCTATCTCGATTATTTCTCTATGTTACAAACTATGTGTCAAACTTAATATACCCTTAGGATAGGGTATAAAAAAGAGCTATATAGAGTCTCCTATAAAACTATATATCAAACTCGTCCGATTGTTCAGGATGACGATGAAGAATGTACGCTGCTCCATCAAGGTCGGGAAAGACCTCACCGAGACCTTCGATGTCAAAAAAGGATTCAGACAGGGCGACGCGCTGTCATGCAATTTCTTTAACATCGTTCTTGAAAGAATGAAAGGATGAGACCGCTATTGGTTGTTATGAGAGAAACATACCTCGGGTGATTTTCCGTCCCGTCTGCATAGACAGAAAGTAGAGAAGAAGATACAATCATGAGCTGTACTAGCTATATAGCAACATCGACCTAATCAGAAGAGTTCGAAGATAACGGCTAAGATGGTTGGGTCATTTAGAGCGGATGGACAGCAATGCTTCGGCCCGGAGAGTTATCGAATCCACCCCAGAGCAAGGACGCAGTAAAGGAAAACCTCGCCTAAGGTGGCGTGCGCAAGTGGAAAAAAACCTCAACCAACTTGGTGTGCGAATCTAGAGGCAGCTGGCTAAAGATCGAGCTGGCGGGAGAGGCTTGTTGGTTGAGGCCAATGTCCATCCTGGACTGTAGCGCCACCTAAGTAAGTAAGTAAGTGGTGTAGTTGTCAGAGTTTGTAGCAGAGCCGAGGTAGACAAAATCCCTTACTACCTCAAAGTTGTACCTGTCGATTGTGACATTCTGTCCAATTCGTCGATGTTGTGTGTCTATTCTTGTTGACAGTTTATACTTGCCTTTGCCCTCGATTACCTAAACCCATTTTGGCAGCTTCCGCTTCAATACTAGTGAACGCATCGATGAGAGCCCGCTGAGTTCTACCAATTATGTAAATATAGTCGGCGTACGTTAGTAGTTGCTCAGACTTTTGAAAGATTGTGCCTTTCGCACAACTATAGTCACATTTAGCAGCGCCGCAAAGTCAATAAGCCAAAGCAAATTTAGTCTTGATGCGGATTGTCATTAGACGCTTGCTCACGTGTCGAAAGCTCAGGATCTCTTACCTATGTAAGTTTGCCGCGTATGACGAATCCACATCAGATTTAGCGCTGTTTCTGTTCCCCATAGCAATCACCATAGCAAACGTCACAGTTTTTCATCCTCTTTTTGCCCAAGCCATCCTATCGCACTTCCTGGACGGTGATATCTGCATGGTAGCAGTCTAGGGCCTCTGCTAGTTGTTCGGCTGCATGCGGCTGTTAAGGGTCGGAACATTCCACGTTCAGATCCGAAAGTCGTTGTCCTTGTTTCGTTTGCTGGGGTCGTCAACAGTAGGTTGCTTCGTAGCTAGTAATTTTTTACGTGGTCAGGAAGTTACCCCCACGCACAACCCCCAACCTGGAGTACCAGTTCCCTTTTATACCACTAGGACGAGGGGCCGGGTTTTCCGGAGTCAGTACCTCGCTTCGGGCATATGAGCGCTGCCATCGGCCCATTAAGGGTTCAACCGCCACCACGTCTATTCCAATTTCAACTCAGTACTGGCGATCCCTATAGACCTGGGATTCGGGATAGTTCAGGCTAACTGGAACTGATAGACGCCACCGTTGATTCAATCTAGGGAACTCGTCCGCCGTCGCCTAAAGCAACAGGAAGTGCCTTATTGAGAAAACACTGTTCTCTCCTCTCTCGTCCGCTGCCACCAACAACCTTCCAAAAGGGGTTGGATACCCAATCTCCAGTCAGGTAATAGGCACCCACCAGGCAGCATTGTGGAAATATTTTTTATGGTTTATGAAAGACCAAAAAGACTTCGAGTCATATTTATACCCTATCCTAAGGGTATATTAAGTTTGACACATAGTTTGTAACATAGAGAAATAATCGAGATAGACCCTATAAAGTATATATATTCGTGATCAGCATCAATAGCGAAATCGATAGAGCGATGACCGTCCGTCCGTCCGTCCGTATGTCACCACTTTTTGGGCCTTAAATTTTGAGCTAGGACGATGAAATTTCATATCTGGGCTTCTGAGAAAAAGATACAGTACAAGTGTAAAAATTTTTAAAATCCGCCCACTGCCACGCTCACTTTTTCATAACTTCACTAAATTATATGAAACCCAAAAATTTTGTTAAGACCAAATATTTAGGCATTCGCATTCCCTACAATCCACCCATACAAAAGTTTTGGCCACGCCCACTTTTTGGGGGCGTTTTCAACACAAAACCGATTTTTGGGCCTTAAATTTTTAACTTGGACGCTTAAATTTCATATCTATGCTTCTGAGAAAAAGATACAGTACAAGTGTAACAATTTTTGAAATCCGCCCACTGCCACGCCCACTTTTTCATAACTTCACTAAATTATATGAAACCGAAAAATTTTGTTAAGACCAAATATTTGGGTATTTAGATTCCCTACAATTCACCCATAGAAGAGTTTTGGCCACGCCCACTGTTTGGGGGCGTTATCATCAAAAAACCTATTTTGATAAAATTTTACATGTAACATCCTCAAACGTTCGACATTATAGCTATATTTGAGTACAAAATGCAATTTGGCCACGCCTACTTTATAGAGAGGAGGATAGGGTATCATACGATCCGTTCCAGACGGATTGTAGCTTTTCTGTATGTTTTAGTTTATTTTCAACACTAATTACCTAAATAATTATTGTGCAAAAAATTACTTTAATGAAATTATTTTACTAAAAGTTCTTTATCCATACTATTTACCCGAGTTTTTATTTGTAGGCCTCGTTTTTCAGATTTTTAAAGCGAAGAAGGAGCTTATTATACCAATGGGGTTTTGATCTATTTTGCTTTTAAGAGTATACAACAAACACGGACAGATCGACATTAACAATAGATAAGAAACGAGTATACATACATATGTATCACGTAGACATAAGTTTTCAAATTTCACGTCTCAGTCAATTAAATTAAAACACGAATTCAAACCCTCGAAATTACTGTTCCGAAAATTTAAAGAGTTAGATATAAAACTCAATTAACACTTGTTTATGAAAAATCGAGATACTTTAAGTACTTTAAGATACTTAGGTGGAAATGGAGCTTCAGAAACATTTGTATTAACTTTATGTAAATTTATAAAAGCAAGATCTAATAATGTATTTTTGAATCTGGTATTAAACTAATTTGAGATAAACCAATAGAGAATAAACAATCTATAAGAGCCAGTTCATAATCTTTTTTTACATTATTTGGGATAAGCTGTTATCCTTCACCGACCAATTCCAATTTACATCACCAAAGCTAAAATCACCAAGAGCAAAAATAATATCAGAATCAGAACAATGGTTGCTTATAAACTCACAATTTAAGATTCGTTTTTCATAGGTTTCTAATCTGCTACCTGATGGTATAACTCCTCCACCACGTTCCTCCGCTGACTTGCATCGATCACGGCGAAATATGTACATCATAAATAGTTGAGAGAATTCCATCATTGAAACAAGTCTTCATGATAATGATTACACCATATTTTTTATGACTGGACGAAGTAAATATGAATGTGGATCCGAGGTCTTCGATCTGCATCCACTCGCATTGTTTGAATAAACATTTAATGGTTGGTGATGTAAATTACCACTTTCATCCAACGCACAAACCACTTGAGCCACGGCGCAATGTCAACACGTTAGTTCCCAAAATAACTTTGAAACAATTATAAACCAATAGGACTCATGGCATCGGCACCAGTTCTAACACTACAAATAGCAGCATTACCTTAAAAATGCATACGTCGGCAAAATTAAATCTCACGTTGGCTGGGCAAACGTACAATAGTTCAGCAGTGTTGTTTTTATAGTTTTATTTTTCTTTTAGCTTTGGCGTCAGAACAGGATTGGTCTCAAAATGCTCCATGTAAAAATCCATTTTCACAATCTCTCATGTCAAAATTCCTCGTTTTGAAATCCCAAAATACAAATAAATTTGTTGGGAATAATATTGTTCTGTGATTTCTTGTTAGCCCCAGAACTGAAAGAAAAACTCAAAAAAATAAGTAAGTACGGCACATTTGGATATATTTACATATATGTGACCTTATCGAATTCCTGTATTCATAATTTGTGTTAAGTGGCCGGAAAATGAGTGTTGTAGAAATTTTAAAATGGAGCAAGGAACTTGAAATGACACTTATGTAAGAGACTTTATTGTGTACTAAACACAAGACGACCAAAGCAGGTTGGTTGTGATGATTTACGTAAAGACATCATTGGGCGGTTGTACAATTCTACTTGACTGCCTAATAAATCATAAAGTGCTGTACTGATTTTTACGACTGCCTAAAAATGCAGTTGTGTCCAATACGTACATATGTTTGTAAATGACTAATTAAGTTGTGCAGTTTTGACTTACCAATTTTTAGGTGTACACCACATATCTTTCCAGCTTTATATGTTTGAAACCTATACCTGGTATAAAGAAAACACTGGAACTCCACTAATACATGTCTTTGTATTTATTTATCTACTAATAAAACATGGCCATAAACTATAATATAATATATATATATATGTATGTAATTTTTCACTTTTATAATAGTATTTTATTACGAGTTTTCACTAGAACTTTGCATGCGCGATCTAACGCTTTTTAATTGACATGCTCGTCGCCATTCTGTTTTGAAACCACGTTTTTACTTGCCTGTCACTCAGTTTTAATTGGTTAGCTAAATGTTTTCTTTCCTCTGGCGACAAATACTTCGTAGTTGAAAACCGATGTTCTAAGTTTTTCGTTTGATGCGAGGTAAAACGAATTTGTCCACCTTTTCGTTTTGTTCCAAAATCAGACATATATAATCCAGGAAATCCTCCATAACAAAATCCCAGGTTATTTGGATCACCTTTAGAAACAGATAATTAATCACATAATTTGGAATAATTTAAAAATAATTAATTTTTTAAGCAGCTTATTTTTATCCAAACATCTATGATTATAATATTATGGAAAACATAAAGTTACACAAAAAAGCAAATAGGTAGACATTCAAAAAAAAGTGCACGATTAAATCGTACTTGGACTTTTATGTTGAAGGATTATAAATTTGTCAGGATTAAAGCTTAAGTAAAATAGTCTGACTGCCCGAACACAGTGGCGGGTAGTAATGGTGGTAGTATGTACGTATAGTAGTATACTATAAAAATGCACCCACAAAGGTGTAGCGCGTTTACGGTCCGGGACAAATTTAGCTGAGCAGTCGAAAAAAAGCAATAAAATCAGTTTCCATTAAAAAATATTTTACATATTCAAAAAATTGATTGATATTAGATAAAATGCATTAAATTCAAGCCAATAAATAAAAGAAATAATAATGAAAGTGAAACATAAGAATAAATGTACATATGTAAATGTAAGTTTTTTAATTAGAGTAGTGGACAAAATGGTGGGCGCCGTGGCTCAAGTGGTTAGTGCGTTGGACTACGGAGCAAGGGGTTCCAGATTCAATCCCCAGACAACACCTAAAATTTCTTTCACGGCCCCACCTCTCGCGAGCGTCTGACAAACATCCGAGAGTAAAACTGTCATGAAAAAGCTTCTCAAAATTGCCGTTCGGATCCGGCATTAAA
Source organism: Xylota sylvarum (assembly GCA_905220385.1). Taxonomy (NCBI): domain Eukaryota; kingdom Metazoa; phylum Arthropoda; class Insecta; order Diptera; family Syrphidae; genus Xylota; species Xylota sylvarum. The sequence goes on along the minus strand of LR999958.1, from coordinate 81,925,408 downwards.
CAGTAGGCCCCTTCCATTCATGTGAAGAATATAACACGCACAACACGAATGGTTGTGAGAAGCTAGGCCCTGGGTCCCATGGACCTGTTGCGCCAAAAATTTGTATTTGTATTTGTAGTGGACAAAATAAAGTGGACGATGTTATTTTTATACTTTCCTTTGATTTTTAATACTTTACCACAGTCATGGCAGTTAGCCACTCTACTAATTTTTTAAGGGTTTCTATGGGAATTGTTTCCCTAGATTCTTATCAAATACATACTAAGTTGTATTTTAATGTTCCTTTTGTCCTTAGACAACAAAAGAAGAAAAGGAAGAGAAGAAGAGATTAATAAAAGAGAGGATAAGGGAAAACATGCGACATATGTATATTTAATAATCTGTTTGTATTCAAAGCAGTCCGGTGATTCAATTTCTTAATTGCTGGAATTTCCCGACGAAATATAAAATTTACAGTCGTCCACTATATTTTATCCCCGACTGTAAATCAGCTGGTTGAAATGGTGTTGATGTTTTTTTTTCTAAATTAATTTTTAAAATAATGTTTTTTGTATCAAACATTTTACATTCAAATTTTTTATACAGCGGATAGGTTAAATTGCATAGACTTTCTCTTTCCTTCGCCAGTTTAATTTATTTCTCTATGTCGCTTCGTTAATTTTTGTATGGATGGATTGAAGGTAATCTGAATGCCTAAATATTTGGTCCTAACAAAAGTTTTCGGTTTCATATAAGTTAGTGAAGTTATGAAAAAGTGGGCGTGGCAGTGGGCGGATTTCAAAATTTTTTTACACTTGTACTGCATTTTTTGCTCAGAAGCCCAGATATTAAATTTCATCGTCCTAGCTCAAAATTTAAGGCATACGGACGGACGGACAGACGGACAGACGGACGGACGGTCATCGCTCAATCGATTTCGCTATTGATGTTAATCACGAATATATATACTTTATAGGGTGTATCTCGATTATTTCTCTATGTTACAAACTATGTGTCAAACTTAATATACCCTTATGATAGGGTATAAAAAGACGAATGGCTAAACTTCTGCTGCTACCGAGAACCATCCCACTTCGTAGATAATTCTTAACCGCCTCTTTCTCTCTGCGTCCCTTATTTCCTTTCTTCAGGGTGTGAGTACTGGATTCAGACCTAGGAGGCATCATTTTCTCACACTCGACTGTCTTGACGGTTGCTCACTTCCGCTGAGCCATCATCATCTTGTTGGTAGCCACTTCTTGATTCTGCAAAGTTAATCAGAGGTTTAGTTGAGTTTTGAAGTGTATAGACGTCTTTCTAATCAAAGTCCTCAAATTTCCACAATTTCGAACAAAAATACCATTTAAACAAAAAAAAACATACAGAAAAGCTACAATCCGTCTGGAACGGATCGTCTGATACCCTATCCTCCTCCCTATAAAGTGGGCGTGGCCAAATTGCATTTTATACTCAAATATAGCTATAATGCCGAACGTTTGAGGATGTTACATGTAAAATTTTATCAAAATAGGTTTTTTGATGATAACGCCCCCAAAAAGTGGGCGTGGCCAAAACTGTTCTATGGGTGAATTGTAGGGAATCTGAATACCCAAATATTTGGTCTTAACAAAATTTTTCGGTTTCATGTAATTTAGTGAAGTTATAAAAAAGTAGGCGTGGCAGTGGGCGGATGTAAAAAAATTTTACACTTGTACTGTATCTTTTCGTCAGAAGCCCAGATATGAAATTTCAGCGTCCTAGTTAAAAATTTAAGGCCCAAAAATCGGTTTTTTGATGATAACGCCCCCAAAAAGTGGGCGTGGCCAAAACTGTTCTATGGGTGAATTGTAGGGAATCTGAATACCCAAATATTTGGTCTTAACAAAATTTTTCGGTTTCATATAATTTAGTGAAGTTATGAAAAAGTGGGCGTGGCAGTGGGCGGATTTCAAAAAATTTTACACTTGTACTGTATCTTTTTCTCAGAAGCCCAGATATGAAATTTCATCGTCCTAGCTCAAAATTTAAGGCCCAAAAAGTGGTGACATACGGACGGACGGACGGACGGACGGACGGTCATCGCTCAATCGATTTCGCTATTGATGCTGATCACGAATATATATACTTTATAGGGTCTATCTCGATTATTTCTCTATGTTACAAACTATGTGTCAAACTTAATATACCCTTAGGATAGGGTATAAAAACAAAACATACAGTGTAAAGGCTTTATTGGTCATCATTTGATAGCTTTTTTATAAACAAAGTAAGTTTTTATTCTATATAATTAAAATTTACCATGAATAATTGCTCGAGATGTGCTGATCCGTTACCCCTTGACGGGGAATATGTCACTTGTTCAAAGTGCAAACCAAAGTTGCATTTTGAGTGCTCCACCATTTCGCACAACTCATACCGGAGAATGTCTTCCCAAGCAAAAAGCAACTGGGAGTGCACAGCATGCAGAGTGAAAGGAAAAATGCCACCAGAAGAAAATACCCGGCTGGCAAAGAGATCTCGTCCAGCGGAGTCCCCTAAGGCAACAGTAAGCAACGGCACTGCATCGAGAGTGGAAGAAACAGCAATAAACAAAGAACTAAAGGAGATCAAATCGATGTTAAAAGACTACTCAAAGGCTGTGGAATTCACAACAAACAAATATGACGAATTTAACGCAGCACTTACGAAAAACAATGCACTGATTGAAAACTTAGTGAAAGAAATATCAGGTTATAAACAGCAAATCAAAACAAATGAAGAACTTATTCAAAGTCTGCAACAACAAATTAACACGCTAGAACAAAAACAAATTGAAAAAAACATTGAAATAAAAAACGTTCCAATGACAAACAACGAAAAGGTTTTTACTGTCGTCAAAGCCGTAGTCGAGTCTTTAAATACCGAGATTAGAGAAGAAGATGTAGAAGATATATACGCGTACACTGATCGAAAAAACACACAAATGAAAAATATAATTGTAAGCTTCACTAGAAAACACACCAAGCAAACGATTTTAGAAAACGCAAAAACTAAAAGAACTTTAAAATATTCCGAAGTAAACACAAAACTTCAAAAGGAAGAGAACCCTGCATACGCAAATCAAAACATTTATATAAATAACCAACTAACCCCATACTTTAAAAAGCAGCTGTGGCTGTCAAAATCTAAGGCAAACATACAGAAAAGCTACAATCCGTCTGGAACGGATCGTATGATACCCTATCCTCGTTTCTATAAAGTGCTCATGCCCAAATTGCATTTGGTACTCAAATATGGCTATAACGTCGAACGTTTGAGGATGTTACAAGTGAAATTTCATGAAAATCGGTTTTTTGATGAAAACGTGGGCATGGCCAAAACTGTTCTATGGGTGAATTGTAGGAAATCTGAATACATAAATATTTGGACTTAACAAAATTTTTCGGTTTCATATAATTTAGTGAAGTTATAAAAAAGTAGACGTGGCAGTGGGCGGATGTAAAAAAAATTTACACATGTGCTGTATCTTTTTCTGGGAAGCCCAGATATGACATTTCAGCGTCCTAGTTAAAAATTTAAGGCCCAAAAATCGGTTTTATGATGAAAACGCCCCCAAAAAGTGTTCGTGGCCAAAACTTTTGTATGGGTGGATTGTAGGGAATCTGAATGCCTAAATATTTGGTCTTAACAAAATTTTTCGGTTTCATGTAATTTAGCGAAGTTATGAAAAAGTGGGCGTGGCAGTGGGCGGATTTCAAAAATTTTTACACTTGTACTGTATCGTATGTCACCACTTTTTGGGCCTTAAATTTTGAGCTAGGACGATGAAATTTCATATCTGGGCTTCTAAGAAAAAGATACAGTACAAGTGTAAAAATTTTTTAAATCCGCCCACTGCCACGCCCACTTTTTCATAACTTCACTAAATTATATGAAACCCAAAAATTTTGTTAAGACCAAATATTTAGGCATTCGCATTCCCTACAATCCACCCATACAAAAGTTTTGGCCACGCCCACTTTTTGGGGGCGTTTTCAACACAAAACCGATTTTTGGGCCTTAAATTTTTAACTAGGACGCTTAAATTTCATATCTATGCTTCTGAGAAAAAGATACAGTACAAGTGTAACAATTTTTGAAATCCACCCACTGCCACGCCCACTTTTTCATAACTTCACTAAATTATATGAAACCGAAAAATTTTGTTAAGACCAAATATTTGGGTATTTAGATTCCCTACAATTCACCCATAGAAGAGTTTTGGCCACGCCCACTTTTTGGGGCCGTTATCATCAAAAAACCTATTTTGATAAAATTTTACATGTAACATCCTCAAACGTTCGACATTATAGCTATATTTGAGTACAAAATGCAATTTGGCCACGCCTACTTTATAGAGAGGAGGATAGGGTATCATACGATCCGTTCCAGACGGATTGTAGCTTTTCACTATCACTGAGAACAAATTGGAATCCGTTCTTGCTATACATCAGCGACTTTATATCTGATATAGATATCATTGTTCTTGCAGAAACGAATATAAATCAGGGCGAAAATGGATTCTATTCAATAGATGGTTTCAACGGCGAGTTTTTTAATACAAGCAAATCAAATGGCGGAGGAATAGCCGTATACATTAAAAACAACATCATATATGATAGGATTGAAAGATGTAGTAGGAACTATGAAAATTAATATCTCTTAATATTAAACGATCTAACTTCGAAACTTCATTTATATCAATATACAGGCCACCCAAAACAAGCGTCAATCACCTTGTTGAGGAGCTCAACGAGCATATTGACATATTTAATAATCGAAAAAGCATGATTATTATTGGTGACATGAATATCAATATGAACGATAGGCATAATACGAATGTCAGAAACTACCTAGCGATAATTGCGTCAAAGGGTCTCCAAAATGCAATTTTTCGGATACACGAGTCGATCCACGCCGAAATGCTAAGTCACTGATTGACCATAGCCTTATTCGAGTAAAAGGCTCAGAAATCAGGTCAGCAGTAGTTGAACTTTGCATCTCCGATCACTATGGCATATACTGCGGACTTAAAAACAAAGAAAAGCCAATGAAGAGCGCACGACAAGAAGAGCAGCATATTTTAAACCACATTGTGTCAAAAAAAGTACAGGAGTTTGGATGGGAACATCTTAATCAGTACACGGATGTAAACGAGTTTTACATGCACTTCATAGATGCAATGAATAAAATACTCGCAGAATCCACGATACTAAGAAAAAAACATACAGAAAAGCTACAATCCGTCTGGAACGGATCGTATGATACCCTATCCTCCTCTCTATATAGTGGACATGGCCAAATTGCATATTGTACTCAAATATAGCTATAATGTCGAACGTTTGAGGATGTTACATGTAAAATTTTATCAAAATAGGTTTTTTGATGATAACGCCCCCAAAAAGTAGGCGTGGCCAAAACTGTTCTATGGGTGAATTGTAGGGAATTTAAATACCCAAATATTTGGTCTTAACAAAATTTTTCGGTTTCATATAATTTAGTGAAGTTATAAAAAAGTAGGCGTGGCAGTGGGCGGATGTAAAAAAATTTTACACTTCTACTGTATCTTTTTCTTGGAAGCCCAGATATGAAATTTCTGCGTCCTAGTTAAAAATTTAAGGCCCAAAAATCGGTTTTGTGATGAAAACGCCCCCAAAAAGTGGGCGTGGCCAAAACTTTGTATGGGTGGATTGTAGGGAATCTGAATGCCTAAATATTTGGTCCTAACAAAATTTTTCGATTTCATATAATTTATTGAAGTTATGAAAAAGTGGGCGTGACAGTGGGCGGATTTCAAAAATGTTTACACTTGTACTGTATCTTTTTCTCAGAAGCCCAGATATGAAATTTCATCGTCCTAGCTCAAAATTTAAGGCCCAAAAAGTGGTGACATACGGACGGACGGACGGACGGACGGACGGACGGTCATCGCTCAATCGATTTCGCTATTGATGCTGATCACGAATATATATACTTTATAGGGTCTATCTCGATTATTTCTCTATGTTACAAACTATGTGTCAAACTTAATATACCCTTAGGATAGGGTATAAAAAGCTAGAAAACATAGGCGTACGCAGTAAATTATTGTCATGGTTTGAAAGCTATCTACATAACAGAAACTTTAAGGTGAAAATAGAAGAGCATATGAGCGAAGAGGAAGTAATTACTTACGGGGTCCCACAAGGATCAAAACTGGGCCCTCTTCTATTCATAATTTACATAAACGATCTGCTTAACGTTTTAAAACAAAGCACAGGTTATGCGTATGCGGACGATACAGCTATTATCGTAAGTCACAGAAATGCTGAAGAAGCGGCGAAAATATTGCAAAAAGAATTTAACGCAGTCATAGCATGGTGCCACGATCATGGCCTAGTCATTAATGCAGACAAAACAAAAGTGATGCACATACGCCCACCGCATATTCCGAAAATAAAAATAAACGCCAAAATGCATGAATTTAAATGCTTACACACAGCCAGAGATCATGATTTAATAGAAGAGAATGACGATTGCCCTACGTACATTGAAAATGTGTCAAAATATAAATACTAGGGAGTATGGATTGACTACAACCTAAAATGGAGCACGCATATAGAGACACTTATAAGGAAACTGCGACAATCAACGTATGCTCTTTCCCATCTGAGCTACCTTTGCCCACTACCCGTACTTCGGCAAAGCTATTTCGGGCTAGTGGAGTCTCATCTGAGATACGGTATATTGGGGTAATTTAAAACTAATTCACCGAACGCAAGCTAGGGGCGATCGACAGAATGAAAATGGCGAGAAGCAGATGCTTAATATCGCACAGCTTTTCAAACTTGAAGTACTGGCAAATTTCCATGCCGACAGAAACTACAAAATCCCCACACAACAAATCTACAACACCAGAAGAAGACAACAGCAGAGGTACTCCATCCCTAGGTCCTGGAACGAATATGGTCGTAGGAGGTATGCAGTCACAGTACCGACTATTTTAAACGAACTCCCGTTTAGTTTCGCAACCTAAGAAAAGTTGAACTTCTACAGAAAGCAAAAGAATTGTATTTGAACTCTTCATAAATGTATCTATATTATATTCCTTTTATTTTTGTCGAAAATGTATAACGTAAAATTTCTGTATAGCGTACAAAAACAAACACAAAACTCAACACGTAAATACAAGCTTATGATAGCGAATAGTCTTCTGCAGACAAGCCATTCAGGCTTTGCAGATATTTTATGTACAAATTTTTTATGAAATTCTTGGTATATAAATAAAGAATTGAATTGATTTGAATTGAATAAGCCAAAGCAAATTTAGTCTTGAAGCGGATTGTCATTAGACGCTTGCTCACTTGTCGAAAGCCCAAAATCTCTTACCTATGTAAGTTTGCCGCGTATGACGTATCCACATCAGATTTAGCGCTATTTCTGTTCCCCATAGCAATCACCATAGCAAACGTCACAGTTTTTATACCCTATCCTAAGGGTATATTAAGTTTGACACATAGTTTGTAACATAGAGAAATATAATCGAGATAGACTCTATAAAGTATATATATTCGTGATCAGCATCAATAGCGAAATCGATTGAGCGATGACCGTCCGTCCGTCCGTCCGTCCGTCCGTATGTCACCGCTTTTTGGGCCTTAAATTTTGAGCTAGGACGATGAAATTTCATATCTGGGCTTCTGAGAAAAATATACAGTACAAGTGTAAAAATTTTTGAAATCCGCCCACTGTCACGCCTACTTTTTTATAACTTCACTAAATTATATGAAACCGAAAAATTTTGTTAAGACCAAATATTTGGGTATTTAGATTCCCTACAATTCACCCATAGAACAGTTTTGGCCACGCCCACTTTTTGGGGCCGTTTTCATCAAAAAACCTATTTTGATAAAATTTTACATGTAACATCCTCAAACGTTCGACATTATAGCTATATTTGAGTACAAAATGCAATTTGGCCACGCCCACTTTATAGAGAGGAGGATAGGGTATCATAAGATCCGTTCCAGACGGATTGTAGCTTTTCTGTATGTTTCATCCTCTTTTTGTCCAAGCCATCCTATCGCACTTCCTGGACGGTGATATCTGCATGGTAGCAGTCTAGGGCCTCTGCTAGTTGTTCGGCTGCATGCGGCTGTTAAGAGTCGGAACATTCCACGTTCAGATCCGAAAGTCGTTGTCCTTGTTTCGTTTGCTGGGGTCGTCAACAGTAGGTTGCTTCGTAGCTAGTAATTTTTTACGTGGTCAGGAAGTTACTCACACGCACAACCCCCAACCTGGAGTACTAGTTCCCTTTTATACCACTAGGACGAGGGGCCGGGTTTTCCGGAGTCAGTACCTCGCTTCGGGCATATGAGCGCTGCCATCGGCCCATTAAGGGTTCAACCGCCACCAAGTCTATTCCAATTTCAACTCAGTACTGGCGATCCCTATAGACCTGTGATTCGGGATAGTTCAGGCTAACTGGAACTGATAGACGCCACCGTTGATTCAATCTAGGGAACTCGTCCGCCGTCGCCTAAAGCAACAGGAAGTGCCTTAGTGAGAAAACACTGTTCTCTCCTCTCTCGTCCGCTGCCACCAACAACCTTCCAAAAGGGGTTGGATACCCAATCTCTAGTCAGGTAATAGGCACCCACCAGGCAGCATTGTGGAAATATTTTTTATGGTTTATGAAAGACCAAAAAGACTTCGAGTCATATTTATACCCTATCCTAAGGGTATATTAAGTTTGACACATAGTTTGTAACGTAGAAAAATAATCGAGATAGACCCTATAAAGTATATATATTCGTGATCAGCATCAATAGCGAAATCGATAGAGCGAAGACCGTCCGTCCGTCCGTCCGTCCGTATGTCACCACTTTTTGGGCCTTAAATTTTGAGCTAGGACGATGAAATTTCATATCTGGGCTTCTGAGAAAAAGATACAGTACAAGTGTAAAAATTTTTGAAATCCGCCCACTGCCACGCCCACTTTTCCATAACTTCACTAAATTATATGAAACCGAAAATTTTTGTTAAGACCAAATATTTAGGTATTTAGATTCCCTACAATTCACCCATAGAAGAGTTTTGGCCACGCCCACTTTTTGGGGGCGTTATCATCAAAAAACCTATTTTGATAAAATTTTACATGTAACATCCTCAAACGTTCGACATTATAGCTATATTTGAGTACAAAATGCAATTTGGCCACGCCTACTTTATAGAGAGGAGGATAGGGTATCATACGATCCGTTCCAGACGGATTGTAGCTTTTCTGTATGTTTTAGTTTATTTTCAACACTAATTACCTAAATAATTATTGTGCAAAAAATTACTTTAATGAAATTATTTTACTAAAAGTTCTTTATCCATACTATTTACCCGAGTTTTTATTTGTAGGCTTCGTTTTTCAGATTTTTAAAGCGAAGAAGGAGCTTATTATACCAATCGGGTTTTGATCTATTTTTCTTTTAAGAGTATATAACAAACACGGACAGTCCGACATTAACAATAGATAAGAAACGAGTATACATACATATGTATCATGTAGACAAATTTCAAATTTCGCGTCTCAGTCAATTAAATTAAAACACGAATTCAAACCCTCGAAATTACTTTTCCGAAAATTGAAAGTGTTAGATTATCTGACGAATAACTATAAAACTCAATTAACACTTGTTTATGAAAAATCGAGATACTTTAAGTACTTTAAGATACTTAGGTGGAAATGGAGCTTCAGAAACATTTGTATTAACTTTATGTAAATTTATAAAAGTAAGATCTAATAATGTATTTTTGAATTTGGTAGTAAACTAATTTGAGATAACCCAATAGAGAATAAACAATCTATACGAGCCAGTTCATAATCTTTTTTTACATTATTTGGGATAAGCTGTTATCGTCCACCGACCAATTCCAATTTACATCACCAAAGCTAAAATCACCAAGAGCAAAAATAATATCAGAATCAGAACAATGGTTGCTTATAAACTCACAATTTAAGATTCGTTTTTCATAGGTTTCTAATCTGCTACCTGATGGTAGAACTCCTTCACCACGTTCCTCCGCTGACTTGCATCGATCACGGCGAAATATGTACATCATAAATAGTTGAGAGAATTCCATCATTGAAACAAGTCTTCATGATCATGATTACACCATATTTTTTATGACTGGACGAAGTAAATATGAATGAGGATCCGAGGTCTTCGGATCTGCATCCACTCGCATTATTTGAATAAACATTTAATGGTTGGCGATGTAAATTACCACTTTCATCCAACGCACAAACCACTTGAGCCACGGCGCAATGTCAACACGTTAGTTCCCAAAATAACTTTAAAACAATTATAAACCAATAGGACTCATGGCATCGGCACCAGTTCTAACACTACAAATAGCAGCATTACCTTAAAAATGCATACGTCGGCAAAATTAAATCTCACGTTGGCTGGGCAAACGTACAATAGTTCAGCAATGTTGTTTTTATAGTTTTATTTTTCTTTTAGCTTTGGCGTCAAAACAGGATTGGTCTCAAAATGCTCCATGTAAAAATCCATTTTCAAAATCTCTCATGTCAAAATTCCTCGTTTTGAAATCCCAAAATAAAAAATAAATTTGTTGGGAATAATATTGTTCTGTGATTTATTGTTAGTCCCAGAACTGAAAGAAAAACTCAAAAAAAACATACAGAAAAGCTACAATCCGTCTGGAACGGATCGTATGATACCCTATCCTCCTCTCTATAAAGGGCGTGGCCAAATTGCATTTTGTACTCAAATATATCTATAATGTCGCGCGTTTGAGGATGTTACATGTAAAATTTAATCAAAATAGGTTTTTTGATGATAACGCCCCCAAAAAGTGGGCGTGGCCAAAACTGTTCTATGGGTGAATTATAGGGAATCTAACTACCCAAATATTTGGTCTTAACAAAATTTTTCGGTTTCATATAATTTAGTGAAATTATAAAAAAGTAGGCGTGGCAGTGGGAGGATGTAAAAAAAATTTTACACTTGTACTGTATCTGTTTCTTGCAAGCCCAGATATGAAATTTCATCGTCCTAGCTCAAAATTTAAGGCCCAAAAAGCGGTGACATACGGATGGACGGACGGACGGACGGACGGACGGACGGATGGACGGACGGACGGTCATCGCTCAATCGATTTCGCTATTGATGCTGATCACGAATATATATACTTTATAGGGTCTATCTCGATTATTTCTCTATGTTACAAACTATATGTCCAACTTAATATACCCTTAGGATAGGGTCTAAACATACAGAAAAGCTACAATCCGTCTGGAACGGATCCACACCCTATCCTCCTCTCTATAAAGTGAGCGTGGCCAAATTGCATTTTGTACTCAAATATAGCTGTAATGTCGAACGTTTGAGGATGTTACATGTAAAATTTTATCAAAATAGATTTTTTGATGATAAAGCCCCCAAAAAGTATGCGTGGCCTAAACTGTTCTATGGGTGAATTGTAGGGAATCTAAATACCCAAATATTTGGTCTTAAAAAAATTTTTCGGTTTCATATAATTTAGTGAAGTTATAAAAAAAGTAGACGTGGCAGTGGGCGGATGTAAAAGAATTTTACACTTGTACTGTATCTTTTCGTCAGAAGTCCAGATATGAAATTTCAGCGTCCTAGATAAAAATTTAAGGCCCAAAAATCGGTTTTGTGATGAAAACGCTCCCAAAAAGTTTGCGTGGCCAAAACTTGGGTATGGTTAGATTGTAGGGAATCTGAATGCCTAAATATTTGGTCTTAACAAAATTTTTCGGTTTCATATAATTTAGTGAAGTTATGAAAAAGTGGGCGTGGCAGTGGGCGGATTTCAAAAATTTTTACACTTGTACTGTATCTTTTTCTCAGAAGCCCAGATATGAAATTTCATCGTCCTAGCTCAAAATTTAAGGCCCAAAAAGCGGTGACATACGGATGGACGGACGGACGGACGGACGGACGGACGGTCATCGCTCAATCGATTTCGCTATTGATGCTGATCACGAATATATATACTTTATAGGGTCTATCTCGATTATTTCTCTATGTTACAAACTATATGTCAAACTTAATATACCCTTAGGATAGGGTATAATAAGTAAGTACGGCACATTTGGATATATTTACATATATGTGACCTTATCGAATTCCTGTATTCATAATTTGTGTTAAGTGGCCGGAAAATGAGTGTTGTAGAAATTAAAATGGAGCAAGGAACTTGAAATGACACTTATGTAAGAGACTTTATTGTGTACTAAACACAAGACGACCAAAGCACGTGTATTGTGTTGATTCCCACGATTGCCAAGGCAACTGGTTGTGATGATTTCCGTAAAGACATCATTGGGCGGTTGTACAATTCTACTTGACTGCCTAATAAATCATAAAGTGCTGTACTGATTTTTACGACTGCCTAAAAATGCAGTTGTGTCCAATACGTACATATGTTTGTAAATGACTAATTAAGTTGTGCAGTTTTGACTTACCAATTTTTAGGTGTACACCACATATCTTTCCAGCTTTATAGGTTTGAAACTTATATTTGGTATAAAGAAAACACTGGAACTAAGACATTTCTTTGTATTTATTTATCAACTAATAAAACATAGCTATAAACTATAATATAATATATATATATATGTATGTAATTTTTCACTTTTATAATACTATTTTATTATGAGTTTTCACTAGAACTTTGCATGCGCGAGCTAACGCTTTTTAATTGACATGCTCGTCGCCATTTAGCTCTTCTGTTTTGAAACCACGTTTTTACTTGCCTGTCACTCAGTTTTAATTGGTTAGCTAAATGTTTTCTTTCCTCTGGCGACAAATACTTCGTAGTTGAAAACCGATGTTCTAAGTTTTTCGTTTGATGCGAGGTAAAACGAATTTGTCCACCTTTTCGTTTTGTTCCAAAATCAGACATATATAATCCAGGAAATCCTCCATAACAAAATCCCAGGTTATTTGGATGACCTTTAGAAACAGATAATTAATCACATAATTTGGAATAATTTAAAAATAATTAATTTTTTAAACAGCTTATTTTTATCCAAACATCTATGATTATAATATTATGGAAAACATAAAGTTACACAAAAAAGCAAATAGGTAGACATTCAAAATAAAGTGCACGATTAAATCGTACTTGGACTTTTATGTTGAAGGATTATAAATTTGTCAGGATTAAAGCTTAAGTAAAATAGTCTGACTGCCCGAACAGATGGTGGTAGTATGTACGTATAGTAGTATACTATAAAAATGCACCCACAAAGGTGTAGCGCGTTTACGGTCCGGGACAAATTTAACTGAGCAGTCGAAAAAAAGCAATAAAATCAGTTTCCATTAAAAAATATTTTACATATTCAAAAAATTGATTGATATTAGATAAAATGCATTAAATTTAAGCCAATAAATAAAAGAAATAATAATGAAAGTGAAACATAAGAATAAATGTACATATGTAAATGTAAGTTTTTTAATTAGAGTAGTGGACAAAATAAAGTGGACGATGTTATTTTTATACTTTCCTTTGATTTTTAATACTTTACCACAATGATGGCAGTTAGCCGTCTGTGGATACTCTAAAAATTTTTTAGGGTTTCTATGGGAATTGATTCCCTAGATTCTTATCAAATACATACTAAGTTGTATTTTAATGTTCCTTTTGTCCTTAGACAACAAAAGAAGAAAAGGAAGAGAAGAAAAGATTAATAAAAGAGATGATAAGGGAAAACATGCGACATATGTATATTTAATAATCTATTTGTATTCAAAGCAGTCCGGTGATTCAATTTCTTAATTGCTGGAATTTCCCGACGAAATATAAAATTTACAGTCGTCCACTATATTTTATCCCCGACTGTAAATCAGCTGGTTGAAATGGTGTTGATGTTTTTTTTTCTAAATTAATTTTTAAAATAATGTTTTTTGTATCAAACATTTTACATTTAAATTTGTCATACAGCGGATAGGTTAAATTGCATAGACTTTCTCTTTTCTTCGCCAGTTTAATTTATTTCTCTATGTCGCTTCGTTCATTTTTTCGTTATTTTTGGGCTGTCCAACTTGCAGCACCACATATGTTAAACGTTAACCAACTCGTTCTACCTCAACAGTCGCTTACGACCGTCGCACCTACCCATCGTGTTCGCAGTATTAACTTTGTGTGTATTCTTCTTTTGGCAGGTCTCATACTCTCGCCACTACCACCGCCCAGGCACACCATTGTGTTCGGGCAGTGAAATGCTTTTTGTACTCAAGTATGGCTTTAATGTCAAACGTTTGAGGATGTTACATGTAAAATTTTATCAAAATCGGTTTTGGATGAAAACGCCCCTAAAAACTGGGCGTTTGTATGGATGGATTGTACGGAATCTGAATGCCTAGATATTTGGTAATAACAAAATTTTTCGGTTTCATATAAGTTAGTGAAGTTATGAAAAAGTGGGCGTGGCAGTGGGCGGATTTCAAAATTTTTTACACTTGTACTGCATCTTTTTCTCAGAAGCCCAGATATTAAATTTCATCGTCCTAGCTCAAAATTTAAGGCATACGGACGGACAGACGGACGGACGGTCATCGCTCAATCGATTTCGCTATTGATGTTAATCACGAATATATATACTTTATAGGGTGTATCTCGATTATTTCTCTATGTTACAAACTATGTGTCAAACTTAATATACCCTTATGATAGGGTATAAAAAGACGAATGGCTAAACTTCTGCTGCTACCGAGAACCATCGCACTTCGTAGATAATTCTTAACCGCCTCTTTCTCTCTGCGTCCCTTTCTTCCATCCGTCTGGGTGTGAGTACTCGATTCAGAATTAGAAGGCATCATTTTCTCACACTCGACTGTCTTGACGGTTGCTCACTTCCGCTGAGCCATCATCATCCTGTTGGTAGCCACTTCTTTATTATACCCTATGGTAAGGGTATATTAAGTTTGACACATAGTTTGTAACATAGAGAAATAATCGAGATAGACCCTATAAAGTATATATATTCGTGATCAGCATCAATAGCGAAATCGATTGAGCGATGACCGTCCGTCCGTCCGTATGTCACCGCTTTTTGGGCCTTAAATTTTGAGCTAGGACGATGAAATTTCATATCTGGGCTTCTGAGAAAAAGATACAGTACAAGTGTAAACATTTTTGAAATCCGCCCACTGCCACGCCCACTTTTTCATAACTTCATTAAATTATATGAAACCAAAAAATTTTGTTAAGACCAAATATTTAGGCATTCAGACTCCCTACAATCCACTCATACAAAAGTTTTGGCCACGCCCACTTTTTGGGAGCGTTTTCATCATAAAACCGATTTTTGGGCCTTAAATTTTTAACTAGGACGCTGAAAGTTCATATCTGGGCTTCTGACGAAAGGATACAGTACAAGTGTAAAATTATTGAAATCCGCCCACTGCCACGCCTACTTTTTTATAACTTCACTAAATTTAATGAAACCGAAAAATTTTGTTAAGTCCAAATATTTAGGTATTCAGATTCTCTACAATTCACCCATAGAACAGTTTTGGCCACGCACACTTTTTGGGGGCGTTTTCATAAAAAAAATCGATTTTGATAAAATTTTACATGTAACATCCTCAAACGTTCGAGGTTATAGCCATATTTGAGTACAAAATGCAATTTGGCCACGCCCACTTTATAGAGAGGAGGATGGGGTATCAGACGATCCGTTCCACACGGATTGTAGCTTTTCTGTATGTTTATACCCTTTCCTAAGGGTATATTAAGTTTGACACATAGTTTGTAACATAGAGAAATAATCGAGATAGACTCTACAAAGTATATATATTCGTGATCAGCATCAATAGCGAAATCGATTTAGCGATGACCGTCCGTCCGTCCGTCCGTCCGTATGTCACCGCTTTTTGGGCCTTAAATTTTGAGCTAGGATGCTGAAATTTCATATCTGGGCTTTCAAGAAAAAGATATAGTACAAGTGTAAAATTTTTTTACATCCGCCCACTGCCACGCCTATTTTTTTATAACTTCACTAAATTATATTAAACCGAAAAATTTTGTTAAGACCAAATATTTGGGTATTTAGATTCCCTATAATTCACCCATAGAACAGTTTTGGCCACGCCCACTTTTTGGGGGCGTTATCATCAAAAAACCTATTTTGATAAAATTTTACATGTAACATCCTCAAACGCGCGACATTATAGCTATATTTGAGTACAAAATGCAATTTGGCCACGCCCTTTATAGAGAGGAGGATAGGGTATCATACGATCCGTTCCAGACGGATTGTAGCTTTTCTGTATGTTTTTATCTATACTTGTTGATGTTTTCCTCGGGCCGTCATGTTCACCCACCTTGTAAACTTCGAAACTTCATAGTTCTACAATTTTGGTAACTTTATAGGGGCCTAAATACATGGGGCGGATCTTAAGGCCTACGCCGAATTGAGTCCTTTCGATAGCAATAAAGTCACCTACATTGTAAATTGGAGTAGCCTTCCACTTGCGGTCAAATGATTTCCTGTTTTCCATCTGGACTTTTAAGTTGCTCTTTGATTCCTCACAGATCTTAACGCTCCTTTTCGAATTGTTGCCTGAACTTGTCTTCAATTAGCTCCCGAATGTTAGTGTCTTCCTGCAGCCACATGTCAACTCCTGTCATCAATTTCATCGGGTATTAGTTAATCGATCAGTGATATGTCGAACTTAGAAAATCTTGCACTTTCTAACTTCTTTGCAACATTTTTCTGGAGCTTCAAGTGTGTTGCGTGCAAATATTGCTCTAACTTCCTTATCCGCTCCATCCCTCCCAATCATACCCATCCACCCTTTGCCCCTTCCTTTTCTCTTTTACCCGTTGTCCCCTGCGAACTTTGCGAACGTTGAGCATTACTGGTTGGGTCCCAACTAGTGCTCGCACTTGCGTTTAAATTTCAAGGGGGATGACAAAAGCAGGTATCCCGGCGCCAGACAACTGTCTGAAGCAGGAAAGAGCCAGGTGGACCGCCTGGAGACTCATCCTGATTATCGTAAGAAATTAAAATTAACAATTCGATTCTATTACTCACAAAGAGGTCCAAAAAAAAAATAATATGTGAGGGGTAGTTTCTGATTCCCTGGGTTCCTTCCATTTTGTTTACCCTCTTCTTACGAAGGTTTACTCGATAGGTAGAGTTCGCGTTATAGTTGACAAGCTTTCCCTCCAACTAATAGGTCATTAGAGGGAATTTTAAGTGGAACAAGATCCTTAGAGTAAGGTTGGGCTAGGTACGAACCCAAGCAATCACTTGAAAACACAAACAAACAGTTCCGAGAAATTTCCCCACTACCGTAATTGCCAAATATGTGTGCATAAACCCGATTTTTGTAAACATAACTTTCGTCAGAATGGACGTCGATAAATGGCTGAATTCGCCTCAGCTGAGTGTGCGTGTGTGAGTGTGAGAGAGGTGGAGCCGACGACCCGGCGACTTCACTTTTTGGTTGACCGAATCCAGAGCCGGACACGATAGTGGAAATTTAAAAGGAAGTTCGTTAAAAAAAAATAAATAAAATAAAAAGCACAGGAAAATTGCTATAGTGAGGAGTTAGTTTTGAGTGAAAAAGAAAAGAAAAAAAAAGACATACACATAGTGAAGTGGAAACAAGAAAGAAAAAGAGAAATAAATAGTGATTGTGGCGGAGACATACCTTTTCCCCAGACCTATACGCAGGATAATCGGTAGTAAGGAGGATAAACAGGACCCTGTTGGAGGGACAGCGAGAAAAAAAGCTAAATTAGGAAATAGTTTTTATTTTGTGGCGTTGAAATTGTTTTCGAGTCAGCCTTCGTACCCGTATCTTTTACCGTAGCCGTCGCTACGAGTCCATAGTTGTTTCTTCTTTTTCGCGACCCGTTTCTCCCGTTACTTAAACCGTAGTTCACGGAGTCGTAAGTGAATCCGGAGCTACCCCATTGGTCTCACTTTATTCTTTTTCTTTTACTTTACTTTCCGCGTATAAAATATCTCCAAATTTTATTCAAGGCTGGAACCGGGTCCGAGCCACATCAGAGCCTAATTCCTTGGTGCGTTGTTACACTGAGACGAAGTAAACTCTGCCAACGATAAAAATACGGAATCTGTACTTTCACCCTCGATTTTAGCGTTTTCCCTCAAAGGTTTGGTAATTTTCCTAATAAAAGATTACCTGGCGTCCAACTCGGTATTATATTTTATTTTTACCTATTTAAAATATTTTACAGCAGTGTAATCACACCCATTATAATATTCCCGGAAAAGTGATCCCTGAACCCACCCCTCGTGAGCAGCTGGGAAAACACGGCGAAATTTTGACATTTCGTCGTTGTTGGGTTTTCCTGATCATTCGACTTTTTTTTGCAAACGCGTGCGCGGCCGTCGCTTTTATCGTTCTCTTTTTTTGTTGTTTATTCGTGCGGTGAAAAAAAATATATATTTTATAATTCCCCCCTCATAAAGTCGCGCGTTAATTACCCCTTTAATCGGGATAAATAATAATAATTGCTCGAGGAGGAGAAACCCAACATTTTGACGCCCAACGTGGGGGGCCAGGAAACCTTTTTTTATTAACTGGAAAAGTGATCGTGTTGTGTCTTGTCCTTAGGGAAGTGTCTGATTCTTTTTTTGTTCTATTTACTTTGTTTTTTTTCTTTCTCTTTTCCCAATCTAGTGCCACAAATTTGGTTCGATAAATCATCGGGGCTTTCATCATACATCAACATATGTACATCCATACATACATCGTTGGATACCCACAGAAAAACTTAATCTGTGCATCGCTGGATTTCTGCACCAAAAAGTATAATCTTCCAGACGCAAAACCCTGGAAGCCAAGTAGGTGGTTGTTGTTTCGTTTTTCTTTCAATCGGCTACGTACCTATGTACCAATATAAGTATATACATACATACATATATAACACAGTATATTAATACGTAAATATTTTAAAACTATATATACATATTTACATACATATTTACGTTTTTTTTTTCATTGTCTGATCGTTGACAGTGATACTTTTTTCGGTTTTGTTTTTTTTGCAAGGTTTCTTTTATGCATTTTTTTTTTTTTTTCCTTTTCGTTTACATCATCAGTACAGTGGGCTAGGTACCTTTTTTTTGGTTGTTTTTTTTTCTCTCGTTTTTTTTTGGTTTTATTGTGAATTTTTTTTTCTTGTTTTGGTTTTATTGGTTTATTTGGTTTTCTTTTCGTTGATCATAAACGGGTGATTGTTTCGCGTTGATTTTAGTGAGAGTTTCGGTATTGGTTTTATTGGGGATAATAACACCTATTTATTAATATGGAAATCAATCGGCTGTCGCAGGAAGAACTCGCGTACGAAGTTGAGTGGAGGGGGCTAGCTATCGGCAACGTGGATAGCATGCGGAAGTCGTTACGCTCCGCAAGGGCTCTCGAACGAAGGGGATCACTCGAGGTCGAGGAATATCCATTCCTCTTCGCGGTAGATAGGGTCGCGGTCGAGAAGAAAATTTTAGAAATAGAGGAGTTGCTGGAGAACCCCCCGGCCCGAGGTTCTCCAGACTATAAAAAAATCTATGCAAAGATTGAATGGGCAACGGGACGTATAGGCAGGTCGAAGCCTAATACCGAAGGAGAAGCAGCGGAGAAGAAGAAATTAAAAACGATCTTGATGATGCTGCTGGCGACACTGGAAGTAGAGGACGAAGAAGACGACGAAGAAGATGAGCCACGGAACAAATCAGGACAGAAGCAACAACGGCAACAACAACAGTCGCCACTACACCAAGCGACCGGTGGAGACCCTACCAGTATGATCAGCGGTGAGAGGATTCTCGTAACCAACGAAAGGTTCGAGAACCTCTCCAAATGGGATTTAAAATTTTCAGGAGAACGTTGTGGATCTTCGGTTAATTCATTTTTAGAACGGGTGGAAGAATTGCGGGCAGCTCGAGGGGTTAGCGAGGTACATCTTTTTAGGTCGGCGGTCGATTTATTCATCGGGAAGGCACTTCTGTGGTTTAGGGCGGTTAGGAGGACCATTAGTACTTGGCAGGAACTTGTTAGGGAACTAAAGTTGGAATTTCTCCCACCTAATTATGATGACCTGTTACTTGAAGAGATTAGGCGACGAACCCAAGGAAAGGATGAGTCGATAGGAGTATATGTGGCCATCATGGAAAACATATTTGGTCGGTTGTCGGAACCCCTCTCTGAGAGACGAAAGCTGGGTATTGTTCAGCGGAATCTCGCACCATTCTACCAAACGCAGTTAGGTTTGGCCGATCCGAAAACGATCGGGGACCTGGTTGCGTTGAGTAGGAAACTCGAGATGGTCCGAGCCAACGTGGAAACGTTTGCACCACCTCCCCCTCCAAGATCCAGGAACCTATTGGAACCTGATCTTGCCTACGCCGCGGTAGAAGAACCATCTGTTTCTGTAGTTTCCCGAAACACTCATCCCCCTCGCAGGATGAGATGTTTCAACTGTAATCAAGAAGGACATTTTTCTAACACCTGTTCCGCTCCTAGGAGATGTTTAGGTTGTGGTAAGCTAGGGGTCATTCGGAAGGATTGTAGAAACTGCTCGGGAAATGGGCAGCGGACTCTTGCAGCGGCAGGGCAAGAGCGCCGGCGAAATTAGTTAGGTTGCCTGCTGGCAACCAGTTGGAGGTCGTCCACTTAGGTTTCACGCTTGAGGCAAAAGATGACGACGTACGCCCTTATTTAGGTGTCGAGGTATATGGAGTTAGGCTTATAGGTTTATTGGATTCAGGGGCGTCGCGTACGATCGTCGGTAGGGACTGGTGGAAAATTTTAAAGGACTTAGGTTTAGCTTTAGGAAAGACTGATGTCAGTAGGGTATCATTAGCTGATGGGGGTAAGATAGGAGTAGAAGGGAGCATTCTACTTCCTTTTGTAGTGCAGGGCCAATCATTTTTATTAGAGTGCCTAGTCATCTCGACTCTACCACACATCTTGATCTTGGGTGCCGATTTTTGGACCCGCACGGGAATCGTCCCGGATCTACGATCAGGAGAATGGCGCTTCTCGAATCAAGTCGCTTTGGCTTCGATTTCGGCCATTCAGGAGAGAGGAGAGCTAGACGAAAGGCAAAGTAGGCAGTTAGGTAGCTTTATAGCGCAAGTTTTTGAAAACATGGCAGAGGGCATAGGGTGCACACATCTAGTGGAGCACAAGATTAGGACGGCGGCTGAACCAATCAAGCAGCGGTATTATCCGGTTTCACCTGCGGTTCAGCGCCATATTGATAAAGAGTTAGAAGACATGTTGAAGGAAGACATCATAGAGAAGTCAAGTAGTCCGTGGGCTTCTCCAATTGTGATGATTAGGAAGAAAGACGGAACGTTTAGGTTTTGCGTGGATTACAGGAAGTTAAATAAGGTTACTGAGAGGGACGCTTATCCTCTCCCTTACATCTCCTCCACCTTAGACAAGCTCAGGGATGCCAAGTACCTTTCTTCGTTGGACATTAAGTCCGCTTATTGGCAAATCCCGGTTGAGGAAAAATCGAGGCAGTACACCGCTTTCACTGTGCCGAATAGAGGACTGTTTCAATTTAAGAGGATGCCATTTGGGTTGCATAACGCCCCAGCGACATGGCAGAGGTTCATCGACACTGTGCTTGGCGCCGATTTGGAGCCGCACGTGTTCGTATACCTGGATGACATCATCATCGTCACCAACTCCTTCCAAAAACATCTGGAGATACTCAAAGAGGTCTTTAAGCGGTTATGCTCGGCGGGTCTAAAGGTTAGTAAGGAGAAATGCAACTTCTGTAGGTCCTCGCTAAAGTTTTTAGGTTATGTAGTGGATAGGAATGGACTCCATGTAGACCCAGAAAAGGTAGATAGTATGGTTAGGATTCCTGCTCCCAGAAATGTTAGGGAAGTTAGGAGCTTCGTCGGAACGGTATCCTGGTACAAGAGATTCATACCAAACTTTGCGTCTTTGGTGAAGCCGTTAACCGACTTGCTCAAGAAGAGCAATAGGTTCAATTGGACTGACGAGTGCGAGGGGAGTTTCAAGAAGGCAAAGGAGTGCCTAGTGACTGCCCCGATTCTGACCTGCCCGGATTTTGAGCGGCCGTTTGTGGTACAAACAGACGCTTCGGACTATGGGGTTGGAGCAGTGCTTAGTCAAACATTTGACGACGGAGAGAAGGTGATATGTTATTTGAGTAGGTCGTTGAATAGGAACGAGAGGAACTATTCAACCACGGAGAAGGAGTGTCTGGCTGTTCTATGGGCTATTGAGAAGTTGCGACCATATATCGAAGGTGTTCGATTTACGGTCGTGACTGATCACTATTCTTTGGTGTGGCTGAGTAACCTCAAAGATCCGTGTGGTAGATTAGCGCGATGGGCGGTTAGGTTACAACAGTTCGACTTCGAGATCGTGCATCGAAAAGGGAAGGAGCACGTGGTTCCTGATATGCTCTCTAGGAACGTTGCGTCGGTAGCGGAACTGGAGGAGCACCGACTCGATCCTTGGATCACAAAGATGATTTCGAAAGTAGAGTCGAATCCTTTAGCCTATCCGTCCTGGAGAGTTGAACAGGGCATTTTATTTAAGTTCGTTAAGTCTAAGCAAGTGGTTGTTCATGACAATGATTCAGAATGGAAAGAGGTAGTAGCCAAGTTAGATAGGGTTAGGATACTTAGAGAGTGTCATGACAACCCATTAGCAGGGCATATGGGGGTTAGTAAAACTTTTGCTAGGGTAGGTGCTCGGTACTACTGGCCTAAAATGAGGTCAGATATTACCAAGTATGTTCCGCGTATAAAATATCTCCAAATTTTATTCAAGGCTGGAACCGGGTCCGAGCCACATCAGAGCCTAATTCCTTGGTGCGTTGTTACACCGGAATAGCTAAGTCCCAGCCCGCTGAGACGAAGTAAACTCTGCCAACGATAAAAATACGGAATCTGTACTTTCACCCTCGATTTTAGCGTTTTCCCTCAAAGGTTTGGTAATTTTCCTAATAAAAGATTACCTGGCGTCCAACTCGGTATTATATTTTATTTTTACCTATTTAAAATATTTTACAGCAGTGTAATCACACCCATTATAATATTCCCGGAAAAGTGATCCCTGAACCCACCCCTCGTGAGCAGCTGGGAAAACACGGCGAAATTTTGACATTTCGTCGTTGTTGGGTTTTCCTGATCATTCGACTTTTTTTTGCAAACGCGTGCGCGGCCGTCGCTTTTATCGTTCTCTTTTTTTGTTGTTTATTCGTGCGGTGAAAAAAAATATATATTTTATAATTCCCCCCTCATAAAGTCGCGCGTTAATTACCCCTTTAATCGGGATAAATAATAATAATTGCTCGAGGAGGAGAAACCCAACATTTTGACGCCCAACGTGTGGGGCCAGGAAACCTTTTTTTATTAACTGGAAAAGTGATCGTGTTGTGTCTTGTCCTTAGGGAAGTGTCTGATTCTTTTTTTGGTCTATTTACTTTGTTTTTTTTCTTTCTCTTTTCCCAATCTAGTGCCACAAATTTGGTTCGATAAATCATCGGGGCTTTCATCATACATCAACATACATCCATACATACATCGTTGGATACCCACAGAAAAACTTAATCTGTGCATCGCTGGATTTCTGCACCAAAAAGTATAATCTTCCAGACGCAAAACCCTGGAAGCCAAGTAGGTGGTTGTTGTTTCGTTTTTCTTTCAATCGGCTACGTACCTATGTACCAATATAAGTATATACATACATACATATATAACACAGTATATTAATACGTAAATATTTTAAAACTATATATACATATTTACATACATATTTACGTTTTTTTTTTCATTGTCTGATCGTTGACAGTGATACTTTTTTCGGTTTTGTTTTTTTTGCAAGGTTTCTTTTATGCATTTTTTTTTTTTTCCTTTTCGTTTACATCATCAGTACAGTGGGCTAGGTACCTTTTTTTTGGTTGTTTTTTTTTCTCTCGTTTTTTTTTGGTTTTATTGTGAATTTTTTTTTCTTGTTTTGGTTTTATTGGTTTATTTGGTTTTCTTTTCGTTGATCATAAACGGGTGATTGTTTCGCGTTGATTTTAGTGAGAGTTTCGGTATTGGTTTTATTGGGGATAATAACACCTATTTATTAATATGGAAATCAATCGGCTGTCGCAGGAAGAACTCGCGTACGAAGTTGAGTGGAGGGGGCTAGCTATCGGCAACGTGGATAGCATGCGGAAGTCGTTACGCTCCGCAAGGGCCCTCGAACGAAGGGGATCACTCGAGGTCGAGGAATATCCATTCCTCTTCGCGGTAGATAGGGTCGCGGTCGAGAAGAAAATTTTAGAAATAGAGGAGTTG
This sequence comes from Xylota sylvarum, assembly GCA_905220385.1. Classification (NCBI taxonomy): domain Eukaryota; kingdom Metazoa; phylum Arthropoda; class Insecta; order Diptera; family Syrphidae; genus Xylota; species Xylota sylvarum. The sequence goes on along the minus strand of LR999958.1, from coordinate 81,901,065 downwards.
CTGGAGAACCCCCCGGCCCGAGGTTCTCCAGACTATAAAAAAATCTATGCAAAGATTGAATGGGCAACGGGACGTATAGGCAGGTCGAAGCCTAATACCGAAGGAGAAGCAGCGGAGAAGAAGAAATTAAAAACGATCTTGATGATGCTGCTGGCGACACTGGAAGTAGAGGACGAAGAAGACGACGAAGAAGATGAGCCACGGAGCTGTAGAATTTGCCAAAGTGTTAAGCCGGTGAATGACAAACCGGCTGGTTGGATGGTTGAGAGGAAAGGGATTTCGAATCCCTGGGAGATGATCTGTGTCGATTTGGTAGAGTGGTCGATTATTTTACCAAATTCCCCTTACTTTTCCCCCTTAGAACTGCTACGGCGAGTTCCGTCTGCAGGGAACTCGAGGATAATGTTTTTCTACTTTTCGGCATACCATCGGTGGTCGTCTGTGACAACGGCCCCCAGTTCAAGAGTAAAGAACTGCAAGCGCTAGCCAAGGCGTACGGGTCACAAATTAGGTACACTGCGCATTATCATCCGCAAGCTAACCCTGCGGAGCGCATCAACCAAATAGTAAAAACCACACTCCGCGCGTATGTTTCCGAGAATCATCGAACGTGGGATGCGCACCTCGCGAAGGTTGCATGTAGCATCCGCACGTCGCAACACGACGTCTTGAAGGTATCACCATATTACGCGAACTTCGGGAGAGATATGGTGACGTTCGCGGGTAGACGGGTAGGAACCATCGCGGATTCAACATTAAGTTAAGTAGGTTCATCAAATAAGGAATTAGACTCCACAGATAGGGAGATAGAATTAGAAGTTAGGGATAATGTCTTAGGAGATAAGGAACCGAATTTAGGAGATAGGGAAATCGCCACAAGAGGTAGGGACTTAAGCTTTCAAGGTAGGGCCCCAGACATGCCAGAATTAGCCAAGAAGTTTAGCCAGCTTAGGGATGATATCCGCCGGAAATTAGCGACGGCAACCAAGAAGGCTGCCCAAACATACAATTTAAGACGGAGGGACGTACAATACCTCCCAAACGAATTGGTTTGGCGCAGAAACTTCACGCTTTCCAGAAGAGAGTGTCACCTTGGACTTATACACTAAAAGACAATAATGGCAATGATAAAGGCACCTGGCATGTGAAAGATTTGAATCCTTTCTACGACGAACGTAGCCAGGAAGATGAAATAAGTCGCGCCGGAGGACCCAGAAGGCGCTAAGAGGAATTGAGAGCTTCCCGCTCTGTGATATTTTCTTATCGACAGCGAACGCTGCATGCCTCTGAACCATCGTTCCTTTGTTGTATTGTTTACCCGGGGAGGTCCGATTTCGGACGATCTCTTACTTCGGCCTTTCTTTCGAAAAGCCAACCTCTTCTCTTCGGAGGTAAGGGTGGGGTTTGTTGCGTGCAAATATTGCTCTAACTTCCTTATCCGCTCCATCCCTCCCAATCATACCCATCCACCCTTTGCCCCTTCCTTTTCTCTTTTACCCGTTGTCCCCTGCGAACTTTGCGAACGTTGAGCATTACTGGTTGGGTCCCAACTAGTGCTCGCACTTGCGTTTAAATTTCAAGGGGGATGACAAAAGCAGGTATCCCGGCGCCAGACAACTGTCTGAAGCAGGAAAGAGCCAGGTGGACCGTCTGGAGACTCATCCTGATCATCGTAAGAAATTAAAATTAACAATTCGATTCTATTACTCACAAAGAGGTCCAAAAAAAAAATAATATGTGAGGGGTAGTTTCTGATTCCCTGGGTTCCTTCCATTTTGTTTACCCTCTTCTTACGAAGGTTTACTCGATAGGTAGAGTTCGCGTTATAGTTGACAAGCTTTCCCTCCAACTAATAGGTCATTAGAGGGAATTTTAAGTGGAACAAGATCCTTAGAGTAAGGTTGGGCTAGGTACGAACCCAAGCAATCACTTGAAAACACAAACAAACAGTTCCGAGAAATTTCCCCACTACCGTAATTGCCAAATATGTGTGCATAAACCCGATTTTTGTAAACATAACTTTCGTCAGAATGGACGTCGATAAATGGCTGAATTCGCCTCAGCTGAGTGTGCGTGTGTGAGTGTGAGAGAGGTGGAGCCGACAACCCGGCGACTTCACTTTTTGGTTGACCGAATCCAGAGCCGGACACGATAGTGGAAATTTAAAAGGAAGTTCGTTAAAAAAAAAAAATAAAATAAAAAGCACAGGAAAATTGCTATAGTGAGGAGTTAGTTTTGAGTGAAAAAGAAAAGAAAAAAAAGGACATACACATAGTGAAGTGGAAACAAGAAAGAAAAAGAGAAATAAATAGTGATTGTGGCGGAGACATACCTTTTCCCCAGACCTATACGCAGGATAATCGGTAGTAAGGAGGATAAACAGGACCCTGTTGGAGGGACAGCGAGAAAAAAAGCTAAGTATTGTGTATTTAAATTAGGAAATCGTTTTTATTTTGTGGCGTTGAAATTGTTTTCGAGTCAGCCTTCGTACCCGTATCTTTTACCGTAGCCGTCGCTACGAGTCCATAGTTGTTTCTTCTTTTTCGCGACCCGTTTCTCCCGTTACTTAAACCGTATTTTACGGAGTCGTAAGTGAATCCGGAGCTACCCCATTGGTCTCACTTTATTCTTTTTCTTTTACTTTACTTTCCGCGTATAAAATATCTCCAAATTTTATTCAAGGCTGGAACCGGGTCCGAGCCACATCAGAGCCTAATTCCTTGGTGCGTTGTTACACCGGAATAGCTAAGTCCCAGCCCGCTGAGACGAAGTAAACTCTGCCAACGATAAAAATACGGAATCTGTACTTTCACCCTCGATTTTAGCGTTTTCCCTCAAAGGTTTGGTAATTTTCCTAATAAAAGATTACCTGGCGTCCAACTCGGTATTATATTTTATTTTTACCTATTTAAAATATTTTACAGCAGTGTAATCACACCCATTATAATATTCTCGGAAAAGTGATCCCTGAACCCACCCCTCGTGAGCAGCTGGGAAAACACGGCGAAATTTTGACATTTCGTCGTTGTTGGGTTTTCCTGATCATTCGACTTTTTTTTGCAAACGCGTGCGCGGCCGTCGCTTTTATCGTTCTCTTTTTTTGTTGTTTATTCGTGCGGTGAAAAAAAATATATATTTTATAATTCCCCCCTCATAAAGTCGCGCGTTAATTACCCCTTTAATCGGGATAAACAATAATAATTGCTCGAGGAGGAGAAACCCAACAAGTGTTAGCTTGGTTAAAATGGGGATAAGGATACGATGCACACGCTCTATTTGCCCATTGCCTCTCGGAACTCCGACTGTAGTGTGCACCACTTCGATGTGTTCTTGTTCGCTGATGAACCCCTCCTAAGAAAGCCCGCCTTGGTCCACTGTCAGTACCAAATGTCTCCCAAATTATCTGCAGCTTCTTGATGATTTCTCCCGCCGACAGAGTTTTCACCGGAAATAGCCATACAAGTTTTGTAAGGGTATCAATTATTGATAGTAAATACCTGTACTCCTTGCCAGTTGCCACCATTGGTCCCAAATGCTGTATGTGCAAAGTATCCAACGGCGTCTCTCCTTTTGGTATCGGGTGTAGAAAACTCTCCTTCTTTCCTCTCTTTCTTTCCGCCAGGATGCATGGAACGAAGTATTCGACGAACATCTCGACGTTTTGAGTCATGTTTTGAAAATAGAATTCCTTCAACAGCAGCTCCTTCACTTTCTTCGCAGCGAAATTACCTCCTTCGTGTGCTATTCGAATCAGCTACGTTTGCATCGTTTCCGGTACTACGAATCGTCTTTTACCACCATCAACTTTATACACAAGATTCCACTTTCGACTACGTATCCATCTTTCATAACGGAAACTACGCTGTCATTTAAAGCCTTAAGATTTGAGTCATTATGTTGAGCATCCAGTTGAACAGCCAACGAGACTGAAAAACGACTCAGAGCATCGACTTGCTTGACGTTTATAGGCACCGGAAAATTCGGCACTGCTTTTATTTTAGCATTAGAGGGACTTATAGTAACCGCTTCGACAACATGGCCTGGGAACTCAATCTTAGACTACAACATTTGACATTTTTTCCATCTGATGATTAAACCGTTCTGCGCTGCTATTTCTAACACGTCTTCTAACCTTCTAAGCGCTTCTTTCTCATCCTTCAAAGGTATGACCAAATCGTCGATGTAAGTGATGACAACGCCCTTTGAGATCAGATCGCGAAAAACGTGGTTTAAAAATTTCTGTAAAACAGCGGGCGAGTTCCACAGCCCAAATGGGACCCTGTTGAATTCGTAATGCCCATTTGGTGTCACGAAGGCAGTGTATTTCCGCGATTCCTCCTCTATGTCCACGTGAAAAAATCCATATGCCAGATCTAGAGTTGTGAATAGAACAGCCTCTGCAAATAGATTCAGCTGGTCCTCGATAAGGGGCAAGGGATAACGATCATGAACGATTTTTTGTTGATTCCGCTGTAATTGATATGATGAATCTTCCTTTTTCGCCAACACCACAGGACTTGCGTAATCCGAAACGCTTTGGTTTATGACCCCACTATTTAACCACTCTGAAACCTACTTCTCAACAAATAGTTTTTCTACCTGAGCCAACCGCCTAGGATGCTGCCACACTGGTACGTCGTCCGCTACTAGAACCTTCATCATGACATGACTTTCTACGACTTTATTTGGACAATACCTCCCGACCAACTGAGCTCCTTCGGCCTTTCTGCTGGAGTTCGTGATGTGATTTAGATCCAACTCGTCGACATCGTTTACCTCGATCTGCGATAAGAAACAGCTAGCATCGCCTTGCTTAGATCTTTGAAAACCACTCCCTCTTGGCCGACAAATATATTGACTTGATCTATAATGTTTCTGCGATAGGTATGGAGTACGGCATGAAATTACTTTCTACAATGTAGCATTTGGTTTCGGAAATAAATTACCAGGTCTATCGCCACCTTATCGTAGAAGACGCCCTTTGCCAACAACTTACTGCCTAGCCCCGAGATGGAGATTTTACAAAATCCGTCATTTTTATACCCTATCCTAAGGGTATATTAAGTTTGACACATAGTTTGTAACATAGAGAAATAATCGAGATAGACCCTATAAAGTATATATATTCGTGATCAGCATCAATAGCGAAATCGATAGAGCGATGACCGTCCGTCCGTCCGTCCGTATGTCACCACTTTTTGGGCCTTAAATTTTGAGCTAGGACGATGAAATTTCATATCTGGGCTTCTGAGAAAAAGATACAGTACAAGTGTAAAAATTTTTTAAATCCGCCCACTGCCACGCCCACTTTTTCATAACTTCACTAAATTATATGAAACCCAAAAATTTTGTTAAGACCAAATATTTAGGCATTCGCATTCCCTACAATCCACACATACAAAAGTTTTGGCCACGCCCACTTTTTGGGGGCGTTTTCAACACAAAACCGATTTTTGGGCCTTAAATTTTTAACTAGGACGCTTAAATTTCATATCTATGCTTCTGAGAAAAAGATACAGTACAAGCGTAAAAATTTTTGAAATCCGCCCACTGCCACGCCCACTTTTTCATAACTTCACTAAATTATATGAAACCGAAAAATTTTGTTAAGACCAAATATTTGGGTATTTAGATTGCCTACAATTCACCCATAGAAGAGTTTTGGCCACGCCCACTTTTTGGGGGCGTTATCATCAAAAAACCTATTTTGATAAAATTTTACATGTAACATCCTCAAACGTTCGACATTATAGCTATATTTGAGTACAAAATGCAATTTGGCCACGCCTACTTTATAGAGAGGAGGATAGGGTATCATACGATCCGTTCCAGACGGATTGTAGCTTTTCTGTATGTTTGTTTTTAATTTTGGCCGCTACGTTTGCTTTGATCAGAGTGAGGTTACTGCCCGTATCTACAACGGCTTCTACCAGTGAACCGTTCAATTCCACCATTTTGCACATTCTGTTTTTCGAAACAACATTCATGCTCGGTTCGTTCCTAATTCGACCTCACTCGAAACTAGGATGTCCGAATGTGTCACATTTGAAGAACTTAGGGCATCCGACGTTATCCGGATAGCTATGAAATTCGTGTTCCTTGCTCCCGAAATTGTAACAACTTTTACCACTTCTCTTTGCCACGTTCCTTTGACTACTGCTTATCCGATTACCTTTGTCACATCACACGCGTTTTGACCGTTCCGACCCCGCCGCTTTTCTTTCATACTCGTAAATTTTAAGTTTTTTTTTTTTAATTCCGCGACAATCTTTGCTTCATATAACACCAGCTTGTTTTTTTTCACTGTCCTGTATGATTTCGATTTCGATAAAGCAATATTCACGATAGGGTTAAGTTGGTAACTTTCTCCGTTCTCTCAGTTCTCTGTGAATGTTTGGCGATGATACCGATTCGGCGAACTTATCATGACTGTGAATGTCATCTATAACTGACGCGTTTGCACTGAACTGATCTTGATCGCGTGAAACTGTTTTTATACTCTATCGTAAGGGTTTTAAAACATAGTTTGCAATATGTACATATTACAGTACTAAATACAATATGGCCACGTCCACTTTATAAAGGCTACATAAGAATCAGGATAGGGTATCATACGATCCGTACCAGATGGATTGTAGCTTTTCTGCATGTTTTTTGTTACGACTGCTCATTTTGATACACGCCCACCGACAAACAACAGCAGCCATCGAACACCAAAACGCCAAATGCACCGAATAGAATTTCCCACCTATACGGTTGCAGCACACACTTTCGCTTAGTTTATACTTGCTCCCGGCACCGCATATGCTCGATATTTTCACTTACCTACTTCTAGTTTTCGCAGCAACTTCAAAGTCTTGTCCACCAACCACAACACCGGAAACACCACACTGTTCTACTGTTCACTGTTCTGTGTGACATCCTCAAACGTTCGAAGTTATCGTCGCAGTCACAGACAAGAGAAATATACAGATGTATAATGGTAGAGCAAAAGCATGTTACACAAAACATTTAAAACCAGCATACACAATTCCAAAAACCAGCATCTACTATACAATACCTCGTATGGAATGCTTGAAACATGAAGGAAATCAAAGAATGGTGTATGATTCGAACAAAAATATTTTTTTCTCAATTTCCTTTTGTCTGTTTCAGTTGACCTTGTGTGATGTGGATGTTGTAATTGTTCCGGTGTTTGTGCTTCAAATCGTTTTGTTTCGTATCAAGAAAACTGGGTCTTGTTTTTATTGTAATAAATACCTACAATACTTTTTCGCGATCTTACAAAATATCTAGGCAGGTCTCGTAAAATATTGCCCACAAATTTAAAAATATTTTTGAACTTCTCATGTAGAAAGTTCTTGTTTTCTTGATTTTTCACTAACTCAAGATTTTGATAAAAACGATTCGACTTAAACGATTTTCCTTCAATGAAACTGAAAAGTGCAAAAAAGCAATAGTCTTAAAAAAAACTTTCTAACATGCATCCGCAACCAAAACTAAGCGCTACCAAAACTTGATTTGCACTGAAAACGAGAATTGAATCAAAGAAATTCAACTTTTTCGCCACGGTGTTTTGTATTTTGCTTTATCCTTCCCTCATACTTGTTGGGACAGAGAAAGAAAGGCGAAAATTCACACAAACGTTCACTGACTTTATCCGTCTGAATACATACAGAATTGCAACAAATCCAGAAAGAAAGCAAAATAAATGTTGGGGTTGGTACGATGTGGTTCGTTACTGTGTATTTTTACCAAAACCATGGAAGAGTTAAGGAGTAAGATAAATATTGATACGGTGCAGGCAATCGGATCCCCAGTACCGGCGTCATAAATTAACTATACTAGATGGTCAAATTCGAGGGGGTCTCTCTTTCGACCTACAAGCTGTGATCACTGGTGAGCAAGAATGTGTTAGTGATTTTGCAGGCAAATTACTTACACATTCAAATCCACTGGTGATCACAACTGACAGCTACAACTGTCACACGGTCGCAGCCATCTTGGACAATATTAAGTCAAAAACTGACGAATTCTGGAGGGGATGCTGTGTCCAATAAACAACTATCAAAATATTCTTCGTTTCGTGGTGAATCTGCTAAAAGTACGTTACATTTAAAATAGTAAAATTCAAAATGTAACGTATGTTTTAAATCATTTATACTAAATAAAAAACTAAATTAAAACATACAAACATATGTATCACAGTATAAACATACATATTTTAGTTTCTTCCACTTTGTTTTTTGAACAAACAACAAGTAGGTACGTTTGTTATATATTCTAGGTATGTGTTGAGATGGTAAACGCAAATTGGTGTGTTATCCTTAATCTGCATATCTTGTTGTCTTTCTTTGCTTTATTCTTCTCCTTTTAATACTGTATTCTGGCTTAACCATATACAGTTATTTTTTCATTAAAGATTAACAGGACATAAGGTTTCGACCAGCCTTTTCATCTACACATAAAATTTGAGAACAAACAATTTATTCTCCTGTAAATAATTTTTACGTATATGTACATATATTGTGCATATATGTATGTGTTTTAAATCAAACTTTTCTACAAATCAGTAAGCACGTAAGCGAAGAACAACTCAATCCAGTACGAAATTTCATAGAAATGTAGAATAATAACACAACAGAATAATAATTATTTAAATAAAATAATTAAAAATCTAAATATCCATTTCCAACAATTTCGTAGTTAAATTATACCAATTTGTTTATTTGTGTAAGACATATTTCATTTATTTATAAAAAAAAGATATTGTTTTAACATCCCAAACTCCCCACTGCACTTCCAAACACACCCGCGGCGACCCACTGCCTTTGTTTACATTATTTCAGCACAATTTCAGACTGCTATATTTCTTAAACAGAAAAAGTGCGACAACATCTGAGTACAGATTTGAATTCAGTGCAATGAGTCGAATCGAGTGGCATAAAAAAAAATATAAAAAGTTGTCTAAAATCAAAAATATATTTACTCTTTTTTTAGCTAAAAAGTAAACAAATGGGGAAAAAGGAAAATCACCTCCATTTATGACAGCCACGTGTTTAGCCAATACAAAAAAAAGTATCGATTTACTGAAATTTTTTGAAAGCTGTCAGCATAGATTCACTCCACTCTAATGCAAAATTACATGAGCTATTGTTTTGGACCTGCAGATGAGCTGATTAAACTTCAAATCTCTCATTACACGTATTCACCGATGGGAACGAAAGAGAGGATTAGGCTCCGCCCATTTGCGGGTTTTAGCGGGTTGGGGATATAAAGTTGACTATCTAGGTATAGTTAATTTATGACCGGCGTCTGCCAGGGGTGTGAACGCGGGCCCCGGGACGTCGTCATCCTATGACCGCAATACTAATACTAATAACGATAACATCAACGTCGCCCTGAGAGTAGAACACTTGGCTTTCACGGACCGTGTTGCTACAAGTGTAGTCAGGGGAAACCCGTTTCAAAAGAGCTCACGGTTACAGAGGTCCCCACCGATCATAAGGCAAGCAAAGCCCAAGGCTGGACAACCTGAGACCCCGAGAAGCACACTTATGATTCCCCCAAGACCCGCTCCAGCCAGCGCTTCCCAACTTGAAGTCTCCAGGAACGACCATCTTGTTAAACAACCGACTGCAACTGAAACGCGATTGTCAGGAAATACGATGGCGAACGAGCTGCAGAAATGCAAAGACATCATTTAAAGGATGAAACTAGCTACTGACAGACAGCGAAATATAAGTACGGATGTGAAGAAGGGCTTAGCTGAACTCGAGGAGTCTGTGGACATTATAAGCTCACTCCAAAAAGTATGGGACGCTGACCAGAGGATTCTTCAGACTACCTTAGCCAGCAGAAAACAAAAAGAAAGACCAGAGGCCAGCGACAGGGCATCAAAGGCAAGCCCTGAAACAAAAAAGGGACCACCATCAAGTCCGCTTACAAAGGAAGTCGAAAAAAGGAAGAAGAAAACTCCGAGAAATGGCAACTCAGAATCCCCACTGGTAACTCCCAGTAGGAGGAAGTAGGTACTAGGTCCCTTTAGCCTGGGAACCAAAAAGATGATTTTTAGGGAAACGCGTCATAAATGATTGGTTTTTGGGGTGTGATTTTGAAATTTTGCTGTATTATGTCTGGCAGTGATGGGAATTTAGTTGGTTAGTGTAGAAAGTGTGGGTGAGGGGGTGGATGATATTGGATGTGTAATTAGGAAGTGGGAGTGAATATGGATTTTGTATCTGGGAGTGTGTGTGTGTGTGTGTGGGTGTGCGAATGATGATGAATGGATGAGATCCTATCTGTGGGATGAGTAATTCGTGAGTGCGAGAGATTGTAATATGATAGTGTTGATTAGTGTGTGTGTGATGTGGCATGGATATTTGTTTATGTTATTTTAATGGTTTTTATACCCTATCCTAAGGGTATATTAAGTTTGACACATAGTTTGTAACATAGAGAAATAATCGAGATAGACCCTATAAAGTATATATATTCGTGATCAGCATCAATAGCGAAATCGATTGAGCGATGACCGTCCGTCCGTCCGTCCGTCCGTCCGTATGTCACCGCTTTTTGGGCCTTAAATTTTGAGCTAGAACGATGAAATTTCATATCTGGGCTTCTGAGAAAAAGATACAGTACAAGTGTAAAAATTTTTGAAATCCGCCCACTGCCACGCCCACTTTTTCATAACTTCACTAAATTATATGAAACCGAAAAATTTTGTTAAGACCAAATATTTAGGCATTCAGATTCTCTACAATCCACCCATACAAAAGTTTTGGCCACGCCCACTTTTTGGGGGCGTTTTCATCACAAAACTGATTTTTGGGCCTTAAATTTTTAACTAGGACGCTGAAATTTCATATCTGGGCTTCCAAGAAAAAGATACAGTACAAGTGTAAAATTTTTTTACATCCGCCCACTGCCACGCCCACTTTTTCATAACTTCACCAAATTATATGAAACCGAAAAATTTTGTTAAGACCAAATATTTGGGTATTTAGATTCCCTACAATTCACCCATAGAACAGTTTTGGCCACGCCCACTTTTTAGGGGCGTTATCATCAAAAAACCTATTTTGATAAAATTTTACATGTAACATCCTCAAACGTTCGACATTATAGCTATATTTGAGTACAATATGCAATGTGGATACGCCCACTTTATAGAGAGGAGGATAGGGTATCATACCATCCGTTCCAAACGGATTGTAGCTTTTCTGTATGTTTTTAAATTGTTTTTGGATATAGTTGGAGCGTTGGATTGTGTGATCATGTTGTTGGAGTTTTTGTTTGGTTGAGAGAATGATGCGAATTTTGGTGGATGAGTGTGAGGGGAATGGAGAGGGTTTTTCGTTATCGGGGAGGGGAGGGGAGGGGCTGTGTGTGATGATGATAGATGGTTTGTATTTTGCTAATTCGGTGTGCTGGCGTGTTGCGTCATGAATTTTTTGTCAGCGTGATAATCATCTGTATTATTTGTTGTTGTTTTTGTTGGATATTGCTGGAGCATTGGAGTGTGTGGGATATTGTGTAATTGTGAAGCACAGTATGTGGATGAGTAATTTCGATGGATGGGTGAGGGAATATGGGTTAAGGGGGGCTGTTTTTGGATATTATCGTGAGTAATGCATGATCTACCGATCGTTGAAATCAAGCAGCATCGGGTGGTGTTACTACTTAGATGGGGGGCCAAGTGTAGTTGTTAGCATTATTAAATTAAGAAGGAAGAAAAGTCTTTCTAATAATAATATATATTAATATATATATGTATATACATATGTATATTATTATTATTATTATTATTATTATTTATTAACAAATAAATGTTAGATCTACATGTTAACAATAAAAGATCGAGCACTAGCTGCAACGGCTTACGGCTCTATGATGTTAGAAGGTCTAAACTATAGAATTTGATTCAAGTAGAAGTTTATTAATTTTTTTTATGTTTTCGAAATTAGTGTCGCTAAGAAATTCATAAATTGTTTGGTTGCTGACTGTAATAGGATTGAGGGAGAAGGAATTTGGACAGAGTTTGGAGGATGTCGATGGCACAATTACATTCAGTACATATCGGAAGTGGTTCTTTTCGCAGAATATGTTAATGCGTCAGTGCAGTGAAGTTTATACACATTTGTTTACAGTTGGTGACAGGATATTTAACAGGTGATCGATCCTTATTGATGTTAGTGTAATGGTGTTTATGGTTTTGCCAGTTGAGAAGGCGGTTCTTTTTGATAAGGGTGTTGACTAGGCGTTGGAGGTAGATTCTCGTGCATGTATTAAAAAAAAGTGCTGGTGTTCGTATGCACTCCTTTGCTATAGTATCGGCAAGTTCGTTCCCCGAAATACCGATGTGACTTGGGACCCACATTAGCTTAGTTTTTGGATAGTGTTTAATAAGCAAGTCTCTTATATGTTGAGCCAATTGATTTTCATAATTCGGGTTAGCAACACCTTGTATCGTCGAGAGGCTGTCTGAGCATATGACATATTCGCCATGTAGGTGGGTTATGATTTTCGCTGCTTCCAGTATAGCAAAAGCTTCGGCTGTAAAGTTGGAAGCCCAGTCTAGTAATAGTCCATGTTTTATGACTGTCCCATGCTCATAAACAATCGAAAACGATGTTATTTGCTGTGTTTTGGAGCCATCCGTAAAAATGAATTGCCAACCTTGCGATTTCATATTTCTTGCGACTCGATTAAATTCTGTTCGGAAAACGATTGGTGGTGTTTGTGCTTTATTGTATTTGATTAGTGTCATGACAAAGGAGGAGAGTTGAATTTTCCATGGTGGGAAAATAGGATAATGAGTTTTTGTTCTTTTTGATATGTGGATTTCTAGCTCCTTAGCCTTGTTTAGCGTAGTTGTTATTGCTGACGGAGTCCTCCATATTTTCTTAGAGCGTAGGGTGTTATCTATGTTTTCATCGATAATAGAATTTGAGGAGAAAAGCAGTTTTGGGAGCAGTTTAAGAGAATGCTCATAAACCATTTCTTCAAGAGTGGGAAGTCCAGCCTCAGCTAGTATGTTCAGTATAGGTGTGGTGGGAAACGCACCTATGCTTTTCCTTGCTGCTTGGTGGTAGTACGGCTTTAGAAGATTGAGTGTACTTTTCGGGCAATTACCATAGATACCTAGACTATATGTTATTTTGCTTAAAACTAGAGCTTGTGTAATATGACATAACGTATTTACATGTACATTTAGTTTTTTACTGGCTAAATAACTAATGACGTTAGTAGTTGCAGCTAGGCTTTTTCTTAAGTTGATACAATGTTGTTTCCATTTAAACTTATCATTAAAAGTTAGGCCTAAGATTTTTAGTTCGTTAACATTTTCAATAAGCACGTTATTGATGTTTATACGAGGCTGCGGACAATGCTGTTTTCTGCAGATATGAAGTACTTTGCATTTTTCAAGGGAGAGCTTCGCTCCTGAGATGGTAGACCAAGACATAATGTCTTCGATAACTTTGCAGAAGATTATTTGTGCTTTATTGATGTCATTTACTTTACACATTATGTGGACATCGTCCGCATATATGCAGTGGTTTAAGTACTTATGTTTGGAAATGGTTTGACTGAGTTCATCGAAAGCGATGATGAAGAGGACTACAGAGAGTGGTGACCCTTGAGGGATCCCGTTATGTAATGGAAACGCGGGTGAGTAATGGTTATTAGCACGTACACAGATTTTTCTGTTGGACAGAAGAGATTTGATGTAATTGAAAATCTTAGGTCCAATTCGCCATTTGTTAAGCTTATTAAGTATAAGATGGATGCCTATTCTATCGAAAGCCTTCTCGAAGTCGAGTGAGAGAATTGTAATATGGTTTCTAGCCGATAATGCGTTGGAGATATAAGCGTCGATGTGTAGCAAACTGTCAATTGTACCTCTGTTTGACTTGAACGCAACTTGTTTGACGCTGACGAGTTTTTGGGAGTCAATAAACCACAGAAGGCGTTTCGCTATAATTTTTTCTAAGACCTTGGATATACAAGGTATAAGGGAGATAGGCCAGAAACCCTCTACTGTATTTTTATCCTTTTTTGGTTTAGGAACAGGAATAATCGTTGCCAATTTCCAATATTGTGGGACAACTACTGTGTAAAAATTTTTATTATACAGCTCGATTAATCTGAGCTTAAATTCGTCTGCGAGTTTTTTTATGATTGGGTAGGATATGCGGTCTCTCCCTGGGGTTTTACCTTTTATCCTGGAAAGGCTTGCTGCGGCATCGGCGTTGGTTTTAGGTGGGTCACAAATTTATAAATATACATATGTATAATTCCTGATCTTGCTATGGGAGTTGGGAATGCGAAAAGGGTGATGAATGCGGATGGAAAAAAAGTTTGTATGTGTATGAATTATTGGCATCGGTGACGATAGATGGTTCCCGTGACCAAATCTGTGTGTGTAAACTTGTGCAAAGGCATTGAATATAATGGATTATCACAAGTCAGGGTAATGTTGATTTGATAAGAGTGGGTCAGGGATAGGAAATTTGAACGTATGAAAAGAAATTAATTGACTGTACATACATTAAGTAAACATTCATATGTACTTACAATAAGTAGTACTTTATGAGAACAGTCGGAGTAACATATGTACATACGAAATATTTATAATGCATTAAATATGGGAATGAAACCAAATCTAGAACATAACCAACAATCAAGTGTTTTTGATGAAGGTACTGCAGATGAAGGGATGTACCTATGTACATACATATAAAGCTTGTCAAGAAGCATCTGAAACGTGATTGTAATTTATTAATTATGAATTGACGAGCAAGTCAATCAGCCCTAAGTTATGCAATGAACTCGAAAGATCCTCAGATCTTAGAAATGCTACTGTATGTCAGAAAAAATATAAAATTTAAGAAAAGACACGCTCATCTGTTAAATTTGGGAATTAATCCATCTACCAATTTAGGATATATCCAGCATTCAAGTCTCTTTAAGAAGGTACTGCAAATGAACGGATGTATAAGGCTTGTCAAGGAATATCTGCAATATGATTGTAATTATTAATTAAGAATCAACGAGCAAGTCAATCCGTCCTAAATTAAGCAACGAACTTGAGAAATCCTTAGATCTTAGAAATGCTACTAGGAGTGTACATACGTCAGAAAATATAGAACTTAACAAAATACACACTCATCTGGCGCTATTCAATAGCATCGATCTAAATGTCTCGTCAACTCCATTTTATGCTGTGTAACCTTTCATAAAGGCATGGAATATAATGGTTTATCACAAGTCAGGGTCAGGGTAATGTTGATTTGATAAGAGTGGGTCAGGAATAGGAAATATGAAAAATAAAAATAAATAAATTGAATGAATGTATATCATACATGCATATGTACATATATACATCAAGTAATACTTTATGAGAACAGTCGGTGATATACACGAGATTTCTAAATTTTTTTTTTTTTTTATAATCTTACTTACGCTCAAGGGATTATGAATACCTTTATAATGTAGCAACACAGCGTAAGTGATATTTTAGACTTACGCCTAAGAGTATGCACTCTGCACGGCGTAAAGTCGGAAGGAAGACGAGAGAAGATAGGACAGATTTTTCTGGTGTAGTGGTTGAAACTCAGGTGGTGTTAGGTTTCATTACTCCGTGGGTGGTGTCTGAACTAGTCAGGGAGCATTTGTAGGGTTTTTATGTATTCGGTTAGAACTCTAATATTAATTCCGAGTGTGTGTACACTCTAGGTGGAGATAGGGGGTCAGTTTTATTAGAAAAATTGAGTAGCTATGGTTGGGACTTGAACCAACAACCTGCTACTCAAGAACCGAACACATTTCCACTACACCATTGCCACCCACAATATGTTAAATATGGGAAAGAATCCAAATCTAGAAGATATCCTGCATTCAAGTGTCTTTAAGTACCTTCTTGGATAGAGGGATGTATAAGGCTTGTCAAGGAATACCTGAAATATGATTGTAATTTATTAATCATGAATCGTCGAGCAAGTCAATCCGTCCTAAATTATGCAATGAACTTGATAGAGATCCTCAAATTTTACAGATGCTACTATCTACGTCAGAAAATATAGAACTTAACAAAATACAAGCTCATCTGACGCCACTGAATAGCGTCAATCCAACCGTCTCGTCAGCTCTGTTTTATACAGTAAAATATTACAATAAAATCATATCATACAGGAACTTCTGAAGCATGCTTCATATAGTCTCACAAATGGATGCAACAAGTTCTATGTCTTTATGGTGAATAAACGAAAATCTTTTCGTTATCCATTTAAGCGGCATCAATGATTATTTTCGTAAGGGCAATTAAAATTACACCTGAATGAATAGAGATCGTCACGATCAAATCTGATTTATCGTATTGTTGTAAATCCACCTGCACTTCTTTCAAAACATAGAAACTCATTACTTCCTCTGAAAAAATATTATTAAGTAGTTAAAATGTTGACGATCAATAAGTGAAATGTTACAGATCAGATCCCAATATCCCAGATCAAAGAGCAATTACTCCCGTCCTGTGCATAATAAAACATACAAAAAAGCTACAATCCGTCTGGAACGGATCGTATGATACCCTATCCTCGTTTTTATAAAGTGCTCATGCCCAAATTGCATTTGGTACTCAAATATGGCTATAACGTCGAACGTTTGAGGATGTTACATGTGAAATTTCATGAAAATCGGTTTTTTGATGAAAACGCCCCCTAAAAGTGGGCGTGGCCAAAACTGTTCTATGGGTGAATTGTAGGAAATCTGAATACCTAAATATTTGGACTTAACAAAAATTTTCGGTTTCATATAATTTAGTGAAGTTATAAAAAAGTAGGCGTGGCAGTGGGCGGATGTAAAAAAAATTTACACTTCTACTGTATCTTTTCGTCAGAAGCCCAGATATGAAATTTTAGCGTCCTAGTTAAAAATTTAAGGCCCAAAAATCGGTTTTATGATGAAAACGCCCCCAAAAAGTGGGCGTGGCCAAAACTTTTGTATGGGTGGATTGTAGGGAATCTGAATGCCTAAATATTTGGTCTTAACAAAAATTTTCGGTTTCATATAATTTAGTGAAGTTATGGAAAAGTGGGCGTGGCAGTGGGCGGATTTCAAAAATTTTTACACTTGTACTGTATCTTTTTCTCAGAAGCCCAGATATGAAATTTCATCGTCCTAGCTCAAAATTTAAGGCCCAAAAAGCGGTGACATACGGACGGACGGACGGACGGACGGTCATCGCTCAATCGATTTCGCTATTGATGCTGATCACGAATATATATACTTTATAGGGTCTATCTTGATTATTTCTCTATGTTACAAACTATGTGTCAAACTTAATATACCCTTAGGATAGGGTATAAAAACGAGCAGCTTTCGATGGATAGAAAAGGTCAACTTATACAAAAATCTCTTGAGCCATCCATTGATTGACCTAAACACATTTCATGATACTGAAGCCAGGCAACTGTTGGAAAATGAGTTTCCAGATCATCAGCAGAGATCAATTCAACGTATTGATCAATTTTCTACGAAGAAGGAACGAAGAAAAATGTCTACAAAGCTTACATAGAAATTCTTTGCTCCGTCAGAAAAAAGAATTAAACCTTCTGAAAAATTAAAATTAAATAAAAAACCATTTTTATACCCTATCCTAAGGGTATATTAAGTTTGACACATAGTTTGTAACATAGAGAAATAATCGAGATAGACCCTATAAAGTATATATATTCGTGATCAGCATCAATAGCGAAATCGATTGAGCGATGACCGTCCGTCCGTCCGTCCGTCCGTCCGTATGTCACCGCTTTTTGGGCCTTAAATTTTGAGCTAGGACGATGAAATTTCATATCTGGGCTTCTGAGAAAAAGATACAGTACAAGTGTAAAAATTTTTGAAATCCGCCCACTGCCACGCTTACTTTTTCATAACTTCACTAAATTATATGAAACCGAAAAATTTTGTTAAGACCAAATATTTAGACATTCGGATTCCCTACAATCCACCCACACAAAAGTTTTGGCCACGCCCACTTTTTGGGGGCATTTTCATCACAAAACCGATTTTAGGGCCTTAAATTTTTAACTAGGACGCTGAAATTTCATATCTGGGCTTCCAAGAAAAAGATATGGTACAAGTGTAAAATTTTTTTACATCCGCCCACTGCCACGCCTATTTTTTATAACTTCACTAAATTATATGAAACCGAAAAATTTTGTTAAGACCAAATATTTGGGTATTTAGATTCCCTACAATTCACCCATAGAACAGTTTTGGCCACGCCCACTTTTTGGGGGCGTTATCATCAAAAAACCTATTTTGATAAAATTTTACATGTAACATTCTCAAACGTTCGACATTATAGCTATATTTGAGTACAAAATGCAATTTGGCCACACCCACTTTATAGAGAGGAGGATAGGGTATCAGACGATCCGTTCCAGACGGATTGTAGCTTTTCTGTATGTTTATTTTTAAATTTTTTTTTTATTTTTATAGAAGTTTGCCTATAATATTTATTTCTTTTGGTATAGTAGGGACATCAAACTGTCCACTAACTCCTAGATGCTCCAGTACTTTCATCATATGGAATAGCGTTTTCAGCTGGTTAGTTTTAAGGTCTCTCCTATATTCGTGCAGAAGTTTTGTCGCCTCCGCAACAAATTCTGGGTAGTCCCAGCAAGCCTTCTCGAACTCTTCGATGAAATTAGTTATGATTTGTTGAATCATACTGGTGCTACTATAACATAAATTCTCTCGATATTTAATTTCGTTCGGACAGTGGTCCCCATAATCAAAAATGCTTCTCTAGCAGATATGTGGACTCCATCAAAAAATCTATCCGTATACTTTGTCTCAAAACAAAGAGGAACAACGGAGAAATCATATCCATTGACTTATCAATAATCGAGTCTTGCATAAACACAGAGACCAATTTCGTGGTCCCCATAATCAAAAATGCCTCTCTAGCAGATATGTGGACTCCATCAAAAAAATCTATCCGTATACATTGTCCCATATGGAGAAAAACAAAAGGAGAATTTATGTCCTCTGCTTTAGCAATAATCGACACTTTTTTATAAACATAGACATTGAGAGAGGTTTCAGCGATCATATTTTTGAGGGTAATTAAAATTTCAATCACTGGTGACACGCTTTGATCAAGCAAAGAATCTATCCGTATATTTTGTCTCATGACAAAGAGGAACAAAGGAGCAATCATATCCATTGACTTACATACATATGTATCAATAGTTAGTCTTGCATAAACACAGAGACCAATTTCGTTCGAACAGTGGTCCCCATAATCAAAAATGCTTCTTTAGCAGATATGTGGACTCCATCAAAATATCTATCCGTATACTTTGTCTCAAGACAAAGAGGAACAACGGAGAAATCATATCCATTGACTTATCAATAATTGAGTCTTGCATAAACACAGAGACCAATTTCGTGGTCCCAATAATCAAAAATGCTTCTCTAGCAGATATAAGTGAACTCCATCAAAGAATGTATCCATATACAATGTCAAAAACAAACATGTTTGATCACGCTCTAATCAATGATGATCTATTCGCATACATTGTCTAATATGGAAAAGATGTATGGCGTGAACAAAAATTTTCTTGTCCGATTTGATTGAGCAAAGTCCAGTTTTTCATAGAGATACCGATCAATGGAGGGTTCTTAGAATGTAAAAAAAAAAATGCAATTTCTAATGTTGATATGCTGCCTAAGTAAACAGCCAGTGATAGAATGCGAAAACCTTGAAATACAGTCAAATTTTCGGAGAACATATTCATAGTGTATTGCTGAATTAAATACCAATTCTAATTTACGGATAGACAATGAGTTGGGATTGCTATATACATATTACCACAGCGTAATTTCTAATTGGTAGAAACAGAGCTCTCACAAGTTTTAGTTTTATGTTATGCATATTTGATGAATGCCAAAATAAATCTGCTTAATTACATATGTAGATAATATAAGCTTCGCAGGAGAGTGTAGATACTATTAAGATAAATGCATAGGTTGTTAGCCTCATCTATGTACATATGATATATGTACTTGAGGAGTAAAAACCTTAAACCTTAGCATTTTAGATTTCAGTAGTTAGTCTGTTCCTTATCGATCTGTAATTTTACTCGTTGGTGATAATATACCTTATTTCTATCGGCAATTTGCATCTTAATATTATCAGAAAACCATGGTTCTCTAGCATCCCTTAACCTTTTGGACTTAATTGTTACATACCGTTCAAAGAGCGATTGAATTAAATTTTGAAAGAAATAGGCCTTGTCATCAACTCTGTAGGCTTCCCATCAAAAATATCAAGGACTTCGAAAAACACCCAGAAATAATTCTGGCTCATTAATGTTGCGGGGATAACGGTATGAAATATTAAATCATGGTAGGATTGAATACACGGGAGTCATATCTGCTTGTACAATTTAACTAAATTTAAATTTGAGGTAAGTATTAGATGAAGAAGGCTTTCAGAACAGTTAGGCTTAAAATGAGTCGCATTTGAAATGTTTATGATGCCTACACCCATAATATACCAATTAGTCCGAAAATTACGAAATAAATTATTGTTTCTCTGAAGATCCACATGAAAAACTCGACGTACTATATCTGGATATTTATATATCCAGAGCTATGTATACTAGGGCAATCAAAAATTGTGAGGATTAGGTGCAGATACTAGTATATACTAGGCTGATATATCTATATAGGAATCAGTAATGTATGGATTCAACTAACTGAATATGATATTTGCTTCGCGAAATCTTTTCAAAAATTATTATCGCCAGCTTTTTTCGGGTGCGATTATAGATCGTAATCTATCAACGAATTCATTGGGGTTTTCCCAATACAATTAATACTAGAGTACCTATGTCATATCGAATGAATTAATATATGCTTTACCAGTTTTTCTTTTAACGCTCTCTGATAGGGTGAATAATATGTTTAACTTTTGGCCTTTGTTACTTTTAATTTGTAATAGTAGTTTCTCACATTGGTCTTATGTGATATTTTTCGATATTGTTGTAAATCGTCATTAGTATACCGTGATTTTTTAGGGTTTTTACGTAAAATGAGCTCATAGAGCCCATCTGTTCCACTGAAGATTTTATCGTCAATAACAATCATGGTGTTCGTTTATTGAAAATGTTGATATACCTAGTTTCGTAGAATTTGATTGCGAATCGAAATGTGGACAGATCTATGGTCCACATTTCACATGTCACAATTCTCATTTGATGGAGACTATCGTTATAGAAATTTGTGGGTGTTCTAAATGAAGGATCTTTATCTATTGTTGCTGAAGTCGATAACAATGGTTCCAGAAAGGAGTACTCGAAACTCTTCTTAAATTGATCTTTTTCTTCTGGTGGGCTTTCAAATTTTAATTATCGTTTTACTGTTTCATTTACATCTTTCATTTTATTAATATTTTGAGTATCCTCACTCTCGATCTTTTTCGTAACCTCTTTTAAAGGTTCAATTATTGGTTTAAAAGTATTTTTGAAAGTCTGTTTTCTTCATAGTTTTTCCAGTTTGGAGTAATTTATATTTCTTCTTTAAAGCATTTCTAGGTTTTCATTTATATCCATATTTATGTGTGCGAATGAATTGCAAATAGGGTAATTCCAAAATAGGACTATTCCGTCAACAGGGCTGTTCACTCAACACGGCTGTTTTCAACAGGGCTGTTCCTTCAACAGGGCTGTATTCAACAGGGCTGTTCCTTCAACAGGGCTGTTCTTTCAACAGGGCTGTTCCAAATAAATTAATTCGAAATAGAGATAATTCAGAAGAGCATAGATCTGTGGTATGTCTACCAATGTATACAGTTGTTGAATAACTGAATAGTTTTATATAAGGTCTTTAAATGATTTATTATATCGTCTTTCATCTACGCTGCAATCTTTGTTAATAACCAAGAACCCGTGCGAATATTTCCAACAAGTTGAGTTCAATTCTTTGAATTGACTGAAAGTCATATCGGAATTTATACGATCATTGTATACACATATGTACATATGTTAAGGGTTCCTTAAAATAATTATATAGTTTGCATTGTCTGTATGCATGTATACGACTGACACAAATACGAACTAGTAGTGCGATTGCACCTTAAATCATAATAATGATAATATATGACAGCTCATCTCACATCTCTAATTATTAAAAAGCAGATATTCCCATTATACCTGTTACTATACAATCAACGTCTGATAAGAGAACCTCAAAACTCACTGTACGAAATCAGCAATTTCTATTATCACAAGAGTACAAATTGAAAAATTAAATCAAATCAAATCTTTCAAAGTAATGCTGAACATTTTCGAAGAACCAAAGTTTGAGGAGAGTATCTCAAAATTGAAACATCACACACAATCGCCGTATTTAAATAATTTCGAGAAAAATGATATTATACAAATTTGTGTTCAACATCAAAAATCTTAATATTTTAAGAAAACTGATGGAATGGAAGTTGCGAATATAAAACTTATAAATAACGAAGTGGCTTTTTTGTTCGATGAAATTCGCTATGAATTAAATAGTGTCGAAATCGATAGCAATCGTAGTGTTGCATCACTTCAACTATTAAAATTATATTTCCTTAAATAAAAATGAAAGTGCTATGATATATGATATATCAATCGACGTCAATGGGCTCTTTTTTTAATTTTGCATACCTTTACATAAATTCCTAGAATTTGCTGAAGACTACAAAAGATTTAATTCATGCATGATTTAATTCTAACACTTTTATGAACCGATGAAAATTCCTTAATTGCTGATGAGAATGAAAAGGCAAAGATAAATTTGTTCAAAGTATGTACAGTGGAAAATTCTCCATTTTACATTTAATGATACTTACAAATTAAAGCTGTACAAACCTATTAATAATTGTTGTTCGGAATATCCAGCACTACCTAATACCAATCATCATATTTGGAATGTGAAAACAACATTTCAATTGGAGAAACCAAACTACATTATATTGCTCTGCAAATGGAAATCCAACTAATTATAATGTGAAAGCCTATTTAAATTCTGATTCCTATCCATGTGAAGATTTAAATCTAGCATTTGATAAAAACAACTATAGTTTACTGTACAAGATGTATTGTGATTTTCAAAAAACTACTATAATCGATCTGTTGCAGAATCATTATTATCAAGAGATACATTCAAGTCTCAAGCGACTATTTTCGTAATAGATTGTAGACATCAGAGTGAATTCATAAAAAATGGACCAGTCGATATTTGCATTGCAATCAAAACATCAAAAATAATTCCTGCTAACACGTCAGTCTACTATTTGATGTTACATGATCGTATTATAAATTATAATCCATTGAGTCAAATAGTTTCTCGAGAAGTATAATTTTAGTTGAGGACCAGCTTTAATTGAGGAAACACACATACTCATAAGACACAAAATGTATTTTATTTTTGATGCTCAAGGCTTTAAACTTTATCGCTAAGGAATTAGCATTGCTACACAATGCTCAACATCATCATTTCATCTTAAAACCTCCAGTCAACTTTGATCAGCTATCACCAGCACTAAGGAAAGAAGCTCATTGGCTTTATCAGAATTATCATGGTTTAACTTGGGATGGTGGATTTATGGAATTCCAAGAAGTTAGAAAATATCTTCGAGAATAGATCAAAAATACTATTGTTTATGTTAAAGGAACCGAAAAACCACAATGGTTCAAGGAGTTACTTCATGATGAAAATGTTGAAATAATGAATATTGAAGAAGCTGGCTGCCTGAGTTTAAAAGAATTGAAACGTCTTCATCCTAATGAAACAAAATGTTTGTCCCATGGCAAATGATGTGCTTTGCAAAATGTTTACCTGTTAAATAAATTCTTGAGCTAAAATAAAATTATTTTCTTTTTAAATAGCAATTTTGTTTTAATTTTTATTAAATATTTATCTGTTTTTTATAAACGTGGAGTACACAAACTATGAATCTTTGAAGAATTTAACATGTGTCAGAAATATGACAACATCATTTTGCCAGTACCGAAACAATCTATTTCCTGCACGAAAATAAAAAGTACAATTAATAAGTATAAAGAATTTTGGTTGTTTACAAAACAGTATCATACCTATTTTATTAATCGTCTTTTATTTCCATATGGTAGGGAACTGTGTTCATCAAGAAATCTACGTTTTTCTGCTTTGGGCTTATATGGTTTTATCTCCGGAAGAAAAATACACAATAAATCAATTTGTTTGTTTCAAACAGTTTTATTTTTTCTTAGGTAATATTTTAACAATTTTTACATAAAAGGCTGTGAATTAGGTATATTCACCTCTTCCAAATTGGATGCATCCTCTGAGAGGGGGTAAAACTCCAGCTCAAAAGAATTTTCTACTGCTTGCACCACCTCTATCTCACTTGATGATAGTACCTTCACAGTGTCCTCGTCCATCGTATTGAAGCGTACCGGCAGAAACACCTTAAGCTTGTCCAATTCTACCAAAATACGAGGCCCATATTTGGTTTGACACTGTAGCACTTATGGCTTAATTTTGCCAAGTTGCTTTAAGGAATCCATTATATGTACGTACTTATGTAACAACACAGAGTTCACTCGTGTGATGTTATAATAAAACTGATAATTCGCAGTCTTAAAATTAGAGCTTATATAGGCCGCAAAATTTTTGCATCGACTCTAAAATTATCACATACACATATGTACATATGAGACAATGTATGCGAATAGATCATCATTGATTAGAGTGTGATCAAACATGTTTGTTTTTCTCCATATGAGACATTGTATATGGATACATTCTTTGATGGAGTTCACTTATATCTGCTGGAGAAGCATTTTTGATTATTGGGACCACGAAATTGGTCTCTGTGTTTATGCAAGACTCAATTATTGATAAGTCAATGGATATGATTTCTCCGTTGTTCCTCTTTGTCTTGAGACAAAGTATACGGATAGATATTTTGATGGAGTCCACATATCTGCTAGAGAAGCATTTTGATTATGGGGACCACTGTTCGAACGAAATTGGTCTCTGTGTTTATGCAAGACTAACTATTGATACATATGTATGTAAGTCAATGGATATGATTGCTCCTTTGTTCCTCTTTGTCATGAGACAAAATATACGGATAGATTCTTTGCTTGATCAAAGCGTGTCACCAGTGATTGAAATTTTAATTACCCTCAAAAATATGATCGCTGAAACCTCTCTCAATGTCTATGTTTATAAAAAAGTGTCGATTATTGCTAAAGCAGAGGACATAAATTCTCCTTTTGTTTTTCTCCATATGGGACAATGTATACGGATAGATTTTTTTGATGGAGTCCACATATCTGCTAGAGAGGCATTTTTGATTATGGGGACCACGAAATTGGTCTCTGTGTTTATGCAAGACTCGATTATTGATAAGTCAATGGATATGATTTCTCCGTTGTTCCTCTTTGTCTTGAGACAAAGTATACGGATAGATTTTTTGATGGAGTCCACATATCTGCTAGAGAAGCATTTTTGATTATGGGGACCACTGTCCGAACGAAATTAAATATCGAACTTGGAAGGAGAGTTAATGATTGAATCGAGATAGGACATGTGTATGGATTTTTTACATAGAGCAAGATCAGTGAGCGAGAAAAATTTCAGTATAAATAAGACTTATGAATTTATTTTATAGTAGTACCAGTATGATTCAACAAATCATAACTAATTTCATCGAAGAGTTCGAGAAGGCTTGCTGGGACTACCCAGAATTTGTTGCGGAGGCGACAAAACTTCTGCACGAATATAGGAGAGACCTTAAAACTAACCAGCTGAAAACGCTATTCCATATGATGAAAGTACTGGAGCATCTAGGAGTTAGTGGACAGTTTGATGTCCCTACTATACCAAAAGAAATAAATATTATAGGCAAACTTCTATAAAAATAAAAAAAAAATTTAAAAATAAAAATGGTTTTTTATTTAATTTTAATTTTTCAGAAGGTTTAATTCTTTTTTCTGACGGAGAATTTCTATGTAAGCTTTGTAGAAATTTTTCTTCATTGCTTCTTCGTAGAAAATTGATCAATATGTTGAATTGATCTCTGCTGATGATCTGGAAACTCATTTTCCAACAGTTGCCTGGCTTCAGTATCATGAAATGTGTTTAGGTCAATCAATGGATGGCTCAAGAGATTTTTGTACAAGTTGACCTTTTCTATCCATCGAAAGCTGCTCGTTTTTTATCATGCACAGGACGGGAGTAATTGCTCTTTGATCTGGGATATTGGGATCTGATCTGTAACATTTCACTTATTGATCGTCAACATTTTAACTACTTAATAATATTTTTTCAGAGGAAGTAATGAGTTTCTATGTAGTTTTGAAAGAAGTGCAGGTGGATTTACAACAATACGATGAATCAGATTTGATTGTGACGATCTCTATTCATTCAGGTGTAATTTTAATTGCCTTAAGAAAATAATCATTGATGCCGCTTAAACGGATAACGAAAAGATTTTCGTTTATTCACTATAAAGACATAGAACTTGTTGCATCCATTTGTGAGACTATATGAAGCATGCTTCAGAAGTTCCTGTATGATATGATTTTATTGTAATATTTTACTGTATAAAATAGAGCTGACGAGACGGTTGGATTGACGCTATTCAGTGGCGTCAGATGAGCTTGTATTTTGTTAAGTTCTATATTTTCTGACGTAGATAGTAGCATCTGTAAAATTTGAGGATCTCTATCAAGTTCATTGCATAATTTAGGACGGATTGACTTGCTCGACGATTCATGATTAATAAATTACAATCATATTTCAGGTATTCCTTGACAAGCCTTATACATCCCTCTATCCAAGAAGGTACTTAAAGACACTTGAATGCAGGATATCTTCTAGATTTGGATTCTTTCCCATATTTAACATATTGTGGGTGGCAATGGTGTAGTGGAAATGTGTTCGGTTCTTGAGTAGCAGGTTGTTGGTTCAAGTCCCAACCATAGCTACTCAATTTTTCTAATAAAACTGACCCCCTATCTCCACCTAGAGTGTACACACACTCGGAATTAATATTAGAGTTCTAACCGAATACATAAAAACCCTACAAATGCTCCCTGACTAGTTCAGACACCACCCACGGAGTAATGAAACCTAACACCACCTGAGTTTCAACCACTACACCAGAAAAATCTGTCCTATCTTCTCTCGTCTTCCTTCCGACTTTACGCCGTGCAGAGTGCATACTCTTAGGCGTAAGTCTAAAATATCACTTACGCTGTGTTGCTACATTATAAAGGTATTCATAATCCCTTGAGCGTAAGTAAGATTATAAAAAAAAAAAAAAAAAAAATTTTGAAATCTCGTGTATATCACCGACTGTTCTCATAAAGTATTACTTGATGTATATACATATGTGTCATACACATACATTCAATTTATGTCTTTTATACATTCAAATTTCCTATTCCTGACCCACTCTTATCAAATCAACATTACCCTGACTTATTATATTCCATGCCTTTATGAACGGTTACATAGCACAAAATGGAGTTGACGAGATGTTTAGATCGATGCTATTGAGCGGCCTCAGATGAGCATGTGTTTTCTTAAGTTTTATATTTTTTCTGACATACAGTAGCATTTCTTAGATCTGAGGATCTCTCAAGTTCGTTGCATAATTTTGGACGGATTGACTTGCTCGTCGATTTATGATTAATAAATTACAACCATATTTCAGATATTCCTTGACAAGCCTCTACATCCCTCTATCCCAGAATGTACCTAAAGACACTTGAATGCAGGGCACCTTCCAAATTTGGATTCTTTCCAATATTTAATAGAATTTAGAAATCTCGTGTATATCACCGACTGTTCTCATAAAGTATTACTTGATGTATATATGTACATATGCATGTATGATATACATTCATTCAATTTATTTATTTTTATTTTTCATATTTCCTATTCCTGACCCACTCTTATCAAATCAACATTACCCTGACCCTGACTTGTGATAAACCATTATATTCCATGCCTTTATGAAAGGTTACACAGCATAAAATGGAGTTGACGAGACGTTTAGATCGATGCTATTGAATAGCGCCAGATGAGTGTGTATTTTCTTAAGTTCTATATTTTCTGACGTATGTACACTCCTAGTAGCATTTCTAAGATCTAAGGATTTCTCAAGTTCGTTGCTTAATTTAGGACGGATTGACTTGCTCGTTGATTCTTAATTAATAATTACAATCATATTGCAGATATTCCTTGACAAGCCTTATACATCCGTTCATTTGCAGTAACTTCTTAAAGAGACTTGAATGCTGGATATATCCTATATTGATAGATGGATTAATTCCCAAATTTAACAGATGAGCGTGTCTTTTCTTAAATTTTATATTTTTTCTGACATACAGTAGCATTTCTAAGATCTGAGGATCTTTCGAGTTCATTGCATAACTTAGGGCTGATTGACTTGCTCGTCAATTCATAATTAATAAATTACAATCACGTTTCAGATGCTTCTTGACAAGCTTTATATGTATGTACATAGGTACATCCCTTCATCTGCAGTACCTTCATCAAAAACACTTGATTGTTGGTTATGTTCTAGATTTGGTTTCATTCCCATATTTAATGCATTATAAATATTTCGTATGTACATATGTTACTCCGACTGTTCTCATAAAGTACTACTTATTGTAAGTACATATGAATGTTTACTTAATGTATGTACAGTCAATTAATTTCTTTTCATACATTCAAATTTGCTATTCCTGACCCACTCTTATCAAATCAACATTACCCTGACTTGTGATAATCCATTATATTCAATGCCTTTGCACAAGTTTACACACACAGATTTGGTCACGGGAACCATCTATCGTCACCGATGCCAATAATTCATACACATACAAACTATTTTCCATCCGCATTCATCACCCTTTTCGCATTCCCAACTCCCATAGCAAGATCAGGAATTATACATATGTATATTTATAAATTTGTGACCCACCTAAAACCAACGCCGATGCCGCAGCAAGCCTTTCCAGGATAAAAGGTAAAACCCCAGGGAGAGACCGCATATCCTACCCAATCATAAAAAACCTCCCAGACGAATTTAAGCTCAGATTAATCGAGCTGTATAATAAAATTTTTTACACAGGAGTTGTCCCACAATATTGGAAATTGGCAACGATTATTCCTGTTCCTAAACCAAAACATACAGAAAAGCTACAATCCGTCTGGAACGGATCGTATGATACCCTATCCTCGTTTTTATAAAGTGCTCATGCCCAAATTGCATTTGGTACTCAAATATGGCTATAACGTCGAACGTTTGAGGATGTTACATGTGAAATTTCATGAAAATCGGTTTTTTGATGAAAACGCCCCCTAAAAGTGGGCGTGGCCAAAACTTTTGTATGGGTGGATTGTAGGGAATCTGAATGCCTAAATATTTGGTCTTAACAAAAATTTTCGGTTTCATATAATTTAGTGAAGTTATGGAAAAGTGGGCGTGGCAGTGGGCGGATTTCAAAAATTTTTACACTTGTACTGTATTTTTTTCTCAGAAACCCAGATATGAAATTTCATCGTCCTAGCTCAAAATTTAAGGCCCAAAAAGCGGTGACATACGGACGGACGGACGGACGGACGGACGGTCATCGCTCAATCGATTTCGCTATTGATGCTGATCACGAATATATATACTTTATAGGGTCTATCTCGATTATTTCTCTATGTTACAAACTATGTGTCAAACTTAATATACCCTTAGGATAGGGTATAAAAACTGTGTATTTTTCGACACCATACCTGCATGATCATAGAGGAAACGAAACATACAGAAAAGCTACAATCCGTCTGGAACGGATCGTGAGATACACTATCCTCCTCTCTATAAAGTGGGCGTGGCCAAATTACATTTTGTACTCAAATATAGCTATAATGTCGAGCGTTTGAGGATGTTACATGTACAATTTTATCAAAATAGGTTTGCTGATGATAACGCCCCCAAAAAGTGGGCGTGGGCAAAACTGCTCTATGGGTGAACTGTAGGGAATCTGAATACCTAAACATTTGGTCTTAACAAAAATTTTCGGTTTCATATAATTTAGTGAAGTTATAAAAAAGTAGGTGGCAGTGGCCGGATTTAAAAAAAACACACTTGTACTGCATCGTTTTCTCAGAAGCCCAGATATGAAATTTCATCGTCCTAGCTCAAAATTTAAGGCCCAAAAAGCGGTGACATACGGACGGACGGACGGACGGACGGTCATCGCTAAATCGACTTCGCTATGGATAATGATCACGAATATATATACTTTATAGGGTCTATCTCGATTATTTGTCTATGTTACAAACTATGTGTCAAGCTTAATACACCCTTAGGATAGGGTATAAAAACAGAACAAGTGGAGCCATCTGCATAAAAGAATAGAATTAAACTCGATGAATACCATATTCTACATCTGTATATTTCTTTTGTCTGTGTCGTAGTTCAGTAAAGAAAATACAATACGGTCACGCCCACTTTATAATAGCTAGATAGGAAGGAGGATAGGGTATCATACGATTCGTTCCATATGGATTGTAGCGTTTCTGGGCAAGAGTACGATAACTTTGTCGCCAAGGATGTAGGAGGAATTTTAGAAAAAAATTACTGAAAATGAAAAAAAATATTAAGAAACAACGGCAACACTTACAGTGAAGTTCTATACCGGTTTTGAAAGCCAGAAACCTGTTCTTTAATCCTAAATTTAAAGTAAATTATTTCTGTAAACAGTTTTTAAAAAATTCGCAAGCAAACTCAAAATTTTGATAAAAAAAGTTAAAAACATACAGAAAAGCTACAATCCGTCTGGAACGGATCGTATGATACCCTATCCTCCTCTCTATAAAGTGGGCGTGGCCAAATTGCATTTTATACTCAAATATAGCTATAATGTCGAACATTTGAGGATGTTACATGTAAAATTTTATCAAAATAGGTTTTTGATGATAACGCCCCCAAAAAGTGGGCGTGGCCAAAACTGTCCTATGGGTGAATTGTAGGGAATCTAAATACCCAAATATTTGGTCTTAACAAAATTTTTCGGTTTCATATAATTTAGTGAAGTTATACAAAAGTAGGCGTGGCAGTGGGCGGATGTAAAAAAATTTTACACTAGTATTGTATCTTTTTCTCGGAAGCCCAGATATGAAATTTCAGCGTCCTAGTTAAAAATCTAAGGCCCAAAAATCGGTTTTGTGATGAAAACGCCCCCAAAAAGTGTGCGTGGCCAAAACTTTTGTATGGGTGGATTGTAGGGAATCTGAATGCCTAAATATTTGGTCTTAATAAAATTTTTCGGTTTCATATAATTTAGTGAAGTTATGAAAAAGTGGGCGTGGCAGTGGGCGGATTTCAAAAATTTTTACACTTGTACTGTATCTTTTTCTCAGAAGCCCAGATATGAAATTTCATCGTCCTAGCTCAAAATTTAAGGCCCAAAAAGCATTGACATACGGACGGACGGACGGACGGACGGACGGACGGTCATCGCTCAATCGATTTCGCTATTGATGCTGATCACGAATATATATACTTTATATGGTCTATCTCGATTATTTCTCTATGTTACAAACTATGTGTCAAACTTAATATACCCTTAGGATAGGGTATAAACATAGAGAAAAGCTACAATCCGTCTGGAACGGATCGTATCAGACGTATCCTCCTCTCTATAAAGTGGGCGTGGCCAAATTGCATTTCGTACTCAAATATGGCTATAACCTCGAACGTTCGAGGATGTTACATGTAATATTTTGGCAAAATCGGTTTTTTGATGAAAACGCCCCCAAAAAGTGGGCGTGGCCAAAACTATTTTATGGGTATTGTAGGGAATCTAAATACCTAAATATTTGGTCTTAACAAAATTTTTCGGTTCAATATAATTTAGTGAAGTTATGAAAAAGTGGGCGTGGCAGTGGGAGGATTTCAAAAATGTTTACACTTGTACTGCATTTTTTTTTCAGAAGCCCAGATATTAAATTTCATCCTCCTAGCTCAAAATTTAAGGCCCAAAAAGTGGTAACGGACGGACGGACGGGCGGACTGTCATTGATCAATATAACTTTACTTATATATGTTGCAAAGAAGACTTGCAAATTCTTTCAATTGAGAGGTAGCTTGAATACTGAATGCGCAATTTCACTCCAAAAGTGTTGCAGTTATTCCAGACGAAGCGACATCAATGCTCTTACCTTAGCAAGCAACAGGTTAATGAGAAAAATGTTGTCCTGTATGATTTCATTATAAACTTTTTTCTGATAACAGTTGAGAAGTGGGTGATTTCATAGTTCGTCTATGTGATATGACGTTTCTCTTAAGTAATCAAGATTGACAGGAGTTTCCTCTGATACTAAGTACTGTCGTAATCCGTAGTGAGTAAGGGGTATAGAACATTTGTTGTTGACAACATCCATATTATGTTGGTCATACAGTCCCCGACATCCTTCTTCTAACTGCTATTTTATATTTCCATATGTACATATATTCATATTTGGTGAAGTAACCGATTTTGCATAGATCGAAAAATGCCATTAATGTTTTTGGAGAATTTTTGATTGCTTCTGAAAAGTACACTCTTTGTTCATTTTCCCATTTTCCAAATGTACACTTAGATGGATAACAGATGAAAATCTTTCATTTATTTTAATCGGCTCCTGAACTACGCCGGTAATACCCCATCATGATTTTTTTCAAGAGTAAATCCTTGGTTTATTCCCTTATTAATATATTAATTATATTACTATAATTAATTATAATGTAGTTATTAATTTTCAAAACGAGCTGAATGTTTTCACAGAAATGACAATGATAGCAACTGGTGCACGCCTGCTGACTGTGGTCTTCACTGAGGAAAAGTTACTGGGATCATTTAATTAATTTTAATTAGCATTGCTCAGCTTCAGAATAATGCAGATGGATGATTTATAGCTTAAATGAATCGGGGACGAATTAACTGAAAACCACTTTTTTTGTTGTTAAATTTGATAAGCCATTATTTAGTACGTAAACATTTAATGACGGAAAATTCGATATTATATTTTTTTATTTTTCTATCACTTAGACCTAGAATTTCGAAAAATCCCTTATCTTATATATGTACATAAACAGGTTATAAGGAATTACTGCGAAAAATTTCAACTTTCTGTGTCGAAAGGTTTTTGAGAAAGTGTGATTTCAAGGACTTTTGTAGCCTCAGCGTTTCGGATTTTAAAGTATTTAGGATCTGAATTTTTAAAAGTGAGCCGTTTTATAAGATGGTACGCATATCCAGCGGCCCGTATGTCACCGCCTTTTGGACTTTAAATTTTGAGCCAGGAAAATTAAATTTCATTCATATCTGCTGTTTGACGTGAAATTAATAATTTTTAATTTCGTTTTATGTATTTTATTTTATAAACATACAGAAAAGCTACAATCCGTTTGGAACGGATGGTATGATACCCTATCCTCCTCTCTATAAAGTGGGCGTGGCCAAATTGCATTTTGTACTCAAATATAGCTATAATGTCGAACGTTTGAGGATGTTACATGTAAAATTTCATGAAAATCGGTTTTTTGATGAAAACGCCCCCAAAAAGTGGGCGTGACCAGAACTGTTCTATGGGTGAATTGTAGGGAATCTGTATACCTAAATATTTGGACTTAACAAAATTTTTCGGTTTCATATAATTTAGTGAAGTTATAAAAAAGTAGGCGTGGAAGTGGGCGGATGTAAAAAAAATTTACACTTCTACTGTATCTTTTCGTCATAAGCCCAGATATGAAATTTCAGCGTCCTAGTTAATAATTTAAGGCCCAAAACTCGGTTTTGTGATGAAAACGCCCCCAAAAAGTGGGCGTGGCCAAAACTTTTGTATGGGTGGATTGTAGGGAATCTGAATGCCTAAATATTTGGTCTTAACAAAATTTTTCGGTTTCATATAATTTAGTGAAGTTATGAAAAAGTGGGCGTGGCAGTGGGCGGATTTAAAAAAATTTTACACTTGTACTATATTTTTTGCTCAGAAGCCCAGATATGAAATTTCATCGTCCTAGCTCAAAATTTAAGGCCCAAAAAGCGGTGACATACGGACGGACGGACGGACGGTCATCGCTCAATCGATTTCGCTATTGATGCTGATCACGAATATATTATTTCTCTATGTTACAAACTATGTGTCAAACTTAATATACCCTTAGGATAGGGTATAAAAAGGAAACTGGTTTGAGCAGCTGAAACTGGTCGAAACCATGTGGTTTCGAGCCAAGTGGAAGTGAGGTCGTACATAATGTTTAAAAATATTGTATCCGATACGTTAAATTTAAAGTTTGTTAATTACTAATTGGAATTATTTAGAAAAGCATATAATTCATGATTAAAAATTCAATTAAAGACAAAGTAAAGCTAAATAGTACGAGCTACGTAGATTTTATTAAACATCCACCCGGCCTTGAGCGGATGTAGATCCCTCAACATCAATTGGTAGTTTTCTTAGCTTCATTGGTGCACTAAGCCTTTTGATGTTTTAACGGTTGCTGCACGAACGATGCCATCTTGAAAGTTGAAAGTTAGGACTCGAAGTCTTCCACTTAGTCCTCTGTTGCAAGCTTTGACGATATTCTTTCGACCAGCGCTTCCAAAATGTTTGAAAATACCAGTGTAATAGCTGGTAACGGCTGAGTGAGTTGATGGATTGTACTTCCGAAACGTTTCGTTCAGTCAAGCATGCTAACGGACTACCTACAAGAAAATGGCTTGGCGTTAGTGCGTTGAAATCAGAAGGGTAATCAAAAAGCTATGTAAAAGGACGCGAATTCAGAATTGACCCAATTTGAATAACGATAGTGTTTAATTCCTGAAATGTTAGAGAAGCACCTTGGAGGATGCGTTTCATGTGGAATTTCGCGGATTTTACAGCCGCCTCCCACAAACCAACGAAATGGGGAGATCGCGGTGGAATGGTTTTCCAAATTATCTCCAAATTATTTCCAAAGATATCTCATAATGATTTTCGGAGTTTTAAAACATTTTGTATACGGCTGCAAGTTCATTGCGAGCTCCAATAAATTGGTGGCATTATCGCTGTATGTCGTAGATGGATGACCACGACGACCGATGAATCTTTTTAAGGCTGACAGAAACGCCATTGTTGAGAGGTCTTCGACAACTTCGAGACGCACCGAAATGTACGTTGAATGGTCCGCAGAAATCGACTCCGGCCATCAAGAAGGGACGACACTGTTGAACTCTTGCTGCGAGCAAGTCTCCAATTAAAGTACTTCCTGACTGAGGTTGAGCACGAAAGCATTTTATACATTTGCCACAGACCCTTTGACGGATGACTTTACCATGTATTGGCCAGAATTGCTATCGAATCATGCTTAGTAGGGTTTGTGGTCCAACGTGCAAGTACTTATTATGAAAGTATCGTACCAATGCTTCAGTAAAGACATGACGCTTGGGCAATAGCATTGGGTACTTAGCGTCGTAGTCCAGTTCAGCGTTACTTATTCTCCCGCCCACACGTAGAATTCCAGTATGGTCAATAAATGGATGAAGCGATTAAATGTGTGATCTTAGGTTTTAGGATGAATAGGTTTTTTGTCCGATAGTCGGTTAATCTCAGATGAAAAGAATTCCTGCTGAATGTAAATTGCAAATTTTGCAATTCAATGATTTATGCAGCTCGTTAGGTGTTAATTTGCTGCAATTTGGTTCCAGTTGCCGGTGTTTTGCTTTACAGTTGTGGAAAAATCGAGATATATGGGCTATAACCCTTCTTGTTTTACGATAATTGTTATCAAATCGTAGGTACTCCACAAATGGTTCAACTTTTATAGCTGAGAGTATAATTTTATACCGTTTTCTCTCAAGAAGAGAATTATCAAATGCCGGTGGAAAGTTTGAATTGAAGGTTGGCCATTCTGTTTCTTGTGATTTGAGAAATTCAGGACCAGAGAACCATAATACTGATGTGAGTAGGTCTAAGTATGCTCTTCGGGAAACTATATCCGCGGAGCTAATCTTACACCGAACGTGACGCCACTGGTTCGAGCTTGAAAGTGCGTGAGTTGCTGCATTTCGATTAGCAATAAAGGTTTCAAAATTTGAGGATTCCTCTGACAACCAATGTAGGATAATAGAAGAGTCAGTCCAGTAAAATATCCTTTCAAAATTAGTCTTAAACATACAGAAAAGCTACAATGGCCAAATTGCATTTTGTACTCAAATATGGCTATAACGTCGAACGTTTGAGGATGTACAAGTGTACAGTACAAGTGTAAAAATTTTTCAAATTCTCCCACTGCCACGCCTATTTTTTCATAACTTCACTAAATTATATGAAACCGAAAAATTTGTTTAAGACGAAATATTTAGATATTCAGATTTTCTACAATCCGCTCGTACATCAATTTTGGCCACTCCCACTTTTTGGGGGCGTTTTCATCAAAAAACTGATTTTGATGAAATTTTACATGTAACATACTCAAACGGTCGAAGTTATCATCGTAATTCAGTAAAGAAAATGCAATGCGGCCACTCCCATTTTATAGGGGCTCGATAGAAAGGAGGATAGGGTATCATACAACCCGTTCCAGACGGATTGTAGCTTTTGCGCTCTTTAGATAAATAACACCTCTTCTAATGTCGATGCATCCGTTAAAACGTCGTCTACATAAAAATCAGTGTTAATAGACCTAGCGGCATTAGGTAGATCATGACTTCATCTATGGGTAATTGTTGCAGAGCCTTTGTAGCTAAATACAACGGTTCCATATGTAACCGTAGAGAGTTGATATGATTTTATATCTTCACCTTCGTCATTTCTCCAAAGAATTAACTGAAATCGACGATCATCTGGATGCATTACGACCTGGCGATACATTTTTGTAATATCAGCTGTAAATACAAATTCAAAGGTGCGGAATCTAATGGATGGAAGGTATATAGACCGATCAGCCTAACGTCGTTCCTTCTCAAAACGATGGAAAAGACTGTGGACAATTATTTAAGAGAGGAAGTATACGTACATCTCCTCTTCA
This sequence comes from Xylota sylvarum, assembly GCA_905220385.1. Classification (NCBI taxonomy): domain Eukaryota; kingdom Metazoa; phylum Arthropoda; class Insecta; order Diptera; family Syrphidae; genus Xylota; species Xylota sylvarum. Next base: position 81,863,960 of record LR999958.1, on the reverse strand, counting down.
TCACCGTCAGCATGCCTACAGAGCGGGCAGATCTACAGAGACTGCTCTGTACCAGCTGACTGAAACTATCCAAAGCGGTCTTGAAGCAAAAGAGATAGTACTGTGTATCATGTTGGACATTGAAGGAGCATTCGATACCACATCTCATGAAGCAATTGTGCGAGCTCTAGAACGAAAAGGGGTAAATAACACAGTATCTAAGTGGATGTATGAACTTCTAAGCACAAGATCAGCAGGGACTCATACATCAGAAGGTATCATTAAGGTCAGCACAGCAAAAGGCCGCCCACAAGGAGGAGTTCTCTCTCCCTGAATGTGGAGCCTTGTTGTGGATGAGCTACTTGAGAATCTCACAAACTATGGCATCAACTGTCAGGCATATGCTGATGACATAGTTATTATTGCCACAGGCAAATTTGTAAGTCCCCTTTGTATTATATCGCATAGCGGGTGGTGTTTGACGTCTGGACTAAGCCTTAATCCGGCAAAAACTACAATAGTACCTAGGAAAATAAAACTTGAAAGACTGAGGCCAATGAGGCTGTCGGGTACAATACTGACACCAGTCAAAAAAGTTAAATATCTGGCACTAAACCTAGACAGTAAACTCATCTAGAAAAAACATACAGAAGAGATAACCAGGAAAGCCACGCGGGTTCTGATGATTTGTTGAAGCCTAGCGGGCAAAAGGAACCAATCTGGTCACCACGAGGAAGACACTCATCAAGGTGCAAAGACTGGCATGCCTCTGTATCACAGGGGCCATGAGAACTTGTCCAACTGCGGCCATGGAGGTACTATTCGAATTGAATCCTTTGCACCTTGTGGTTGAGGAATGTGCAAGTAAAATGATCCTAAGGATGGCTAAGGAAGGAAGAGGAAAAGACAAGTGCATTGGATCGAAGCAATTCGATGCACTGCTCAAAAACTACCACTCCTAGCCTTTTCTAGGGATGAAATCATTAGAAGGTTTAACTTCCAAAAGAACTTTGTTACCAAGCTCAGTAACAAAAAAAGTTGAAGCAATGTATCCACTACCTACATACTGAGCAACCATACAACAAAGTGGTACACAAATGGATCAAGGACTCATGAATGAACTGGAGCAGGGGTATTTGGGCCCAGAACCAAATACTCTGAATCCATTGGCAAAAGCACCAGTATATTTCAGGCTGAAATCTATGCCATTGATAGATGTGTCCAAATTGATCTCTTGTCAACTGTGATATAACTATAATGTCAGATAGCCAAGCTGCTATCATGGCACTTGATTCCTATATCATTAAGTACAAACTTGTGTGGGAATGCCTGCAAAAACTCAATGAACTAGGTAGTAGGAACAAAGTGACCATCCGTTGGATACCTGGCCATGTGGGAATAGAGGGTAATGAAATGGCCGACTCCCTAGTAAGAAACGGAGCATCAGAATCCTTCATAGGTCCTGAACCATTCTGCGGAATAGGGGATCAGGAAACAAGAGAGGGAAAACAGGGCAAGAACCTGGAATAACGCTCATGGAATGAGGCAAGCCAAGAAACTTCTAGGGCAATACAACCGAAAAGGATTCGACGCATGTATCAGCATGAGCAAGAATAACCTTCGTATCCTAACGGGCTTCCTAACGGGGCATTATAAACTCAAGGAGCACCTAAGGAAACTATGTATATCTGAAGAAGTCCAGCGAAATCCCAGAACTTGGATCTTGTGGGGCACTGAGTGGGATCTGGTGCTGGGATCTTGTGGGGCACTGACCCACAAAAGACTGAAATACTTCGGCAAGTACCAATTATCAGATGAAGAAATACCGTCACTAGATCCAGCTCTCATCCTTAGATTCTTAAAGGAAACTGGATTAGAGAGAGTGCTCTAGGATATATTTCTTCCGCCAAGGCGTAGTAAGAGTGCTTTACCCTCAAATTGATTCCGAAAGGAATCTAAAAACGAGGGGAACTCTACTGAGGGCATTTACTTTCCCTAGGTGTTAGCTGGGGGACAATACAGCAACAGGTCGCAGTGCAACGTACCCCATTCTCAAATAAAAATAATAATGGCAATGGAGAAGAGATCATTTTGAATAACTGGCCCGATGAGAAGGATATCATTCAGAGACATGCCTATTGTGGTTTTGGCTGAGCCATCAAATACGACTCTCATTTTTGTGGTTGTACTAGAGGGCTTTAAAACACAATGATGCGGAAGAAAGAAATGTGGCTTCCCAAGATCTAAGTTCAGTGCTAAGAATTCATTGATCACAGCAGCATAGTTTTGACGAAGTTCATTGTTTTTACGAAACCTCCTCTCCAAATATTTAAAGCGCTTGAAAGCTTGAGTAGATGATTCACCCAGTTTACCAGCACCTTCCTTAAATGGTAATCGCACCTGATATCCTACATTGGAAGTAAAATGATTTTCACAGTCCACCTCCGATTTCTTAAATGTTCTTTAATTTTTTAGCATATCACTTCCATTCTTAATTTCCCAAATTCTCATAAGATCCTCATGCAAATTTATAACTACCTTACTTTTCTGAGATAGATGGGTAAAACAATTAGTTGGTAAACGGTTCTGATTATGATGATACGGACCAGAAACTACCCATCCAAGAGTTGTCTTTTGTAGAGCTGGTAGAGTACGTCCTAATTTCATCTTACCAATAGATATAAGTTCAAAGAAGAGTTCCGCACCAAATGGCATGGAACTAATCGATGCACATTATAATATGCATTAACAAGATCAGTCGGTAGAAGTGTATTTGAGCTTGGAGAGGGCTCCTCACTGAGTGATGTTGATGTGAGAGTGGTTTTGAAATCAGCACTGGAGCGATTTAATTTGCATATAACGATCAGAAAGAGGGAGATTCAATAATTTAAAACATTTGTAGATGAAATGACCAGGTTTTAGACAGAAAGTTTGATTTTAGATCCACTAGTTTTGACTAAAGATTTTTGTGCACTACGTTGACTACTTAGATTACCCTTGTTGTTATACCCTATCCTAAGGGTATATTAAGTTTGACACATAGTTTGTAACATAGAGAAATAATCGAGATAGACCATATAAAGTATATATATTCGTGATCAGCATCAATAGCGAAATCGATTGAGCGATGACCGTCCGTCCGTCCGTCCGTATGTCACCGCTTTTTGGGCCTTAAATTTTGAGCTAGGACGATGAAATTTCATATCTGGGCTTCTGAGAAAAATATGCAGTACAAGTGTAAAAATTTTTGAAATCCTCCCACTGCCACGCCCACTTTTTCATAACTTCACTAAATTATATGAAACCGAAAAATTTTGTTAAGACCAAATATTTAGGCATTCAGATTCCTTACAATCCACCCATACGAAAGTTTTGGCCACGCCCACTTTTTGGGGGCGTTTTCATCTCAAAACCGATTTTTGGGCCTTAAATTTTTAAATAGGTCGCTGAAAATTCATATCTGGGCTTCTGACGAAAAGATACAGTACAAGTGTAAAATTTTTTTACATCCGCCCACTGCTACGCCTACTTTTTTATAACTTCACTAAATTATATGAAACCGAAAAATTTTGTTAAGACCAAATATTTGGGTATTTAGATTCTCTACAATTCACCTATAGAACAGTTTTGGCCACGCCCACTTTTTGGGGGCGTTATCATCAAAAAACCTATTTTGATAAAATTTTACATGTAACATCCTCAAACGTTCGGCATTATAGCTATATTTGAGTACAAAATGCAATTTGGCCACGCCTACTTTATAGAGAGGAGGATAGGGTATCATACGATCCGTTCCAGACGGATTGTAGCTTTTCTGTATGTTTGATACAGTTATTGGCACCCCTCTTATTTAATATACTGGCAGGTAGTTGGAATATTTAAACTTAAATTAATAATATTTTATATTTTGCCATTTGAAATATTTAGCTAAAGTTTTCATTCTTATTTGGAGAATTTCAGAAAAAATCTATACTTACAAAATTGGAAGTCGTTATTAAAAGTAGAAAGATTTCACGCTAAAAAAATTGCACTGATAAGTGTATGCACTTTGATTTATGAATATCGACTAAAGAGCGCCTTTAATGTAGGAGCTGGAGAAAAATGTTACAAATTTATTATATTCTTGGAACCAAACAAAATTTCCTCAAAAGAAGTAACTGGAACAGAGCAAATCGCTATTTAGCAGAGAGGTGTCAATTACTGTATCCAAAAGAAAAGGGTGTCAACTACTGTATCCGTTACGCTATTCCCATCACTACCCTTCAGAGCTAGAAACAACACCTCAGCATAAATAAAACGAAGAATAACTCTTGCCAATCTCTGTTTCCTTTGCTGAGGAGGCAATAGAGTAATAAGGCGCTATTCCGAAGAACTAAGGAGACAGACCTTTATCATCCTCATCCTCCTTTATGGTGCTGAAGCGTGGACTTTATCAAAAGCGGATGAAGATATCCTCGGTCTTTTCGAGAGAAAAATTCTTCGTAAAATATTCGGTCGGCTTTTACGGAAGTGTTCCATCTCCGATAAGAGTTTTGTGATGCCTTTCGGGAACACGCATTCTCTTTATTCCATCCATGGGCATATTCAACTCCCTAATCTCGTTTATAAATGCGTTGAACTCCCTGAGAGTTGATAAGCGATCGACAAGTCTCTTCGTTCCAACGATGCATTGTTGTCCAATTTAGAGGTTAGAATGTAGACAATGAGATCATCACAATGGTCAACAGGGCGTTTTAGATTTCTTAGGCTAGTCAGGTGGCTTGGAAATTCGTGGGAGATTGAAGATGCGATGCAGGTGTTCCTGAGCAATGATTCTTTTGTTTTCAAATCGGTCCTTCAACTTTTGCAACGCCTCCTCGTAGTTGTCTTTTTTTCAGTCCATCGATGCAAGATCTTACTGATTCTCCTAATTTGCTTACCAGATGATGGAATTTGGACAGTTTATTCAAGTGCGGGTTGTTATGCACGAGCGAATTGAAGGTCTCAAACCAGGGCATCCAAGTAGTTATATAGTCTGTGATATTTTAGGTAATCTAATGGGATCACACCTATTTTCCATACTGTTTAATAAGGTTGTATCCGAGTGGGGAACTTCCACTTTGCTCAGTAAAACTTCCAGCGATGAGGATACCGCATTGTACGTCTCCTCGTTGTCCGAACGCGTAGTTCGGTGTTCTTACTTCACTGGGTCTCCTTCTTCGATCTCCAATTGAACCTTTTGAAAACTGGAGTACGCATCATCCACGGCATTGAAGCGTAACGTAAGTTCAGTAATTGAGGTTAACTCCAGATTTTGCTGAACCTTGGAAACAAATTCGTTATAGCGTTTTATTTGTTCGATGAGAACGATTCGACGGGTTCACAAGGATTCCATTTGTTTCTACAGTCGCTTTTCGGCAGCAGAACTTGTTTGTGCCTCAGGCTTCAGCACTTCTAAATCATCAGACGGCATTTGGTTGCAGTGCACTTACTCACGTGAGAATTAAATTTGATAAAAAAAACCAAGTTAAAGACGTATATCGCAGCGATATCACGTCGGGGTCACCAATTTTTAATTTCGTTTTATGTATTTTATTTTAAAGAAATCGTTTTTGAGTGTATATTAACAATTTATTTTAATGTAGACTCGATCTACCAAAACTGATTCTAATGATATTTTAAAACAGAATGACAACTTAGGAAAAAATTTAAAACCAATTGAAAACCATGTGGTTTCGAGCCAAGTGACACTAACTTGAAAGTGGAAGTGAGTGTAAAGAATATCAAAATGTTAAAAGTATCAAAGTTGAGTTGTATAGCATATAACCTTTAAAGTATAACATGCACCTTATTTTTAATTGTAATAGATTCTTTTGCTGGTAAAGATTGTATATGCATAATTTCATAAGTATTCTTTGCTTTCATACTGTATTGTATATTTTATTGCATTTATACTACAATCATACTTAAACTATTAAATCTTATATTAATTTTGCACATTCAACTTTGTATGTTTATTGAAATCGAAACCTCATTCTTCCTTACATCCATAACATTGGTCCTTCGAGCCGGATTAAACACATGTTCTTAAATTGCATACTTTCTATTTAATAAAATATTCACACGTGAAATTGAACCCTAATCTATTCTCCATTATTCCCACTTTGATATATGTATATAAAAACATACAGAAAAGCTACAATCCGTCTGGAACGGATCGTATGATACGCTATCCTCCTCTCTATAAAGTGGGCGTGGCCAAATTGCATTTTGTACTCAAATATATCTATAATGTCGCACGTTTGAGGATGTTACATGTAAAATTTTATCAAAATAGGTTTTTTGATGATAACGCCCCCAAAAAGTGGGCGTGGCCAAAACTGTTCTATAGGTGAATTGTAGGGAATCTAAATACCCAAATATTTGGTCTTAACAAAATTTTTCGGTTTCATATAATTTAGTGAAGTTATGAAAAAGTGGGCGTGGCAGTGGGCGGATTTCAAAAATTGTTACACTTGTACTGTATCTTTTTCTCAGAAGCCCAGAAAAATTTAAGGCCCAAAAAGCGGTGACATACGGACGGACGGACGGTCATCGCTCAATCGATTTCGCTATTGATGCTGATCACGAATATATATGCTTTATAGGGTCTATCTCGATTATTTCTCTATGTTACAAACTATGTGTCAAACTTAATATACCCTTAGGATAGGGTATAAAAAGGAGAACTTTAATCGCTCTTCTCTTAAAATACCAACGGGAAGAACAATTGAGTATACGAGACAGAAGCACCGTGAGCGCGTGATTAGTACATAAACTAGTTGAACAGCGAGAAGACGGCCTGGAATTCTGGAGCGAACAAAAATGTAGAAGAAACAGGAAGTGCGACAGTTTAATAGTGAAAAAACAAAAAAGTTAGTAAGGAAATTCGTTGGAAATAATTGATATCGAACAGTTAAATTCTAATACAGTCCATACGATTGATAAAATATGACTATTGTGAGCATATTGATCCATATAATTTTGATTGGTTGCTGTGGTTACTTCGCGAATTTGTCTTCGTGCAAAATATGGATATTTTAAGGAAGAAACGTGCTACAATGAAGGGTTCTTTGACTAGGATCGCTAAGTTTGCAGACGAGATAGTTGATGAAGTACCTAAATTCCAAATACAAAGTAGGCTCTTCAAGAAATTATGGTTTCCTTTAATGAATTGTGCAACGTTTGGTATTCCCATTCGGCTGATCCGGGGTACGAGGGTCCAGAAACCTTTTTTGGTGAATTCGAAGAAAAATACTTTGATGCGAAATCGAAATTAATGGCGGCATTAGACGTTCTACACCCGGTACGTCGGGAATTGGCAATACGGTTAATAGTGCGGATATATTTGCTAAGTTTTTAGAACAGCAAGGCTCGTTATTTAAATAGTTACAAAATAGTATATTCGCTAATAATCAGTCTGTTAATACCTCTCAAAATGTCTCCAAAAAGCCAAAATTAAACATTCCAATTTTCAATGGTGATTACTGCCAGTGGAAAACATCCAAGGAAATGTTTGATAGCTCAGTGCATAATAATCAAAATCTGTCAAATATCGAGAGGTCTAAATTTTTGATTTCATATTTGAGAGATGAGCCCGCAGGCTGAATTTATAATATACCTGTAACGGATGGAAATTATATGGAAGCATAATGGTATATTAGATAAACGGTACGGTCAACCGGGTTATATTATAAAAGCACACCTCGAGACTTTCTTTGAACTTAAAACGATTGTACAAGCAAATGCATTGGCTTTAAAAAAATTTGCCGACACGTGCAATAGTGTTTTTCGTGGACTTAAATCACTCGGTAGTTATGCCCAACGACGAGATGCGTGGATTTTACATTTAATGTTAAATAAACTTCAGGTGGTCAGCAGCCATCTATGTTGCACACACAACTCGTGGTGCTACAGATTTGTCAAGCAATATTTCTCTTTTACCAACAGCTGTTGAAATGGTTACAGATTATGATGGAGTGTTACAAAAATGCCGAGCTCTTATTGATAGTGAATCTCAGATTTCATGCGTCAGTAAAGCATTTGTTGAAAAATTGGGTATTCGTCCAAACTTGTTATCTAATATCAAAATAAAAGGAATTGGCAGTTGTGCAGTTGGTCAGTCAAGAAGAGTTGTTGGTATTCAGCTGTTTTCGCGTTCTAATAAACACTTTCTAAATGTTCGAGCTTTTTTGTTGCATCAGCTAACAGGGACACAACCAGACCGGGTTGTTAATATTGAAGGTTGTGATTCGAAATTCATCAAGGATATGGAGTTGGCTGACGATCTGTTTTACTATCCATCGAACATTGATATAATCCTGGACTCTTGTCATTTCTTCAATATCATTCGTGATGGTTGGTTTGTTTCACCAAACGGGTTAACAGTTGCGCAATTAACTACATTTGGGTGGCTTGTATCGACTGAGTTATGTTTGTCAAAATCAGCACAGTGCTATTCAAATATATCTACATGTGAATGTGGCATTTCTCTTAACGAAACTTTGAACAAGTAGTGGGTAATAGAGGAAATTAACCCAAAAACTGTCTCATTGTCTCCAGAAGAACACCTGGTGGTTTACTAAAACTCCTTCAGTGAGACAAAAATATATAGATTTATTGAAGGAGTATTTAAGTCTGAAGCATATGAAGCGAGTCCCACAGTCGAAAATTTGGTTCGGCTCGGTCCTCATCTGGTGATTCGTTAAATAGTGTGCTTCTACCTGGCACTTGTTTATTGAATGATATTTATGAGATGTGCATACGTTTCCGACGGCATAAGTTTGTTCTAACGGCAGATATTGAGAAAATGTTCCGGCAAATTTGGATAGCTGAGAAAGATAGGGATCTGCAGAGAATTGTATTTCGTTTTGAGAAGTCAGAGCCACTTCAATATTTTCTGCTATGCACGGTAACTTATGGTACCTCTTGTGCACCATTTCTTGCAAATAGGGTGATTAAGCAAATTGCAATTGACAACAAAGATATTTTACCGTAAGCTTCGAAGGTGCTTACCTATGATGTTTATGTTGATGACATATTGACCGGAGCTGACGATCTTAATTGCTTGATAAAATTGAGGGACGATCTAGTTCAACTTTTAGCAAGGTACGGATTTAATTTACCGATAATTTGTATAACGTCGAATAGTTACAAGGTTTTGGAGTCTGTTCCATCTGAAAGTACCGAGCTATCCCCTGTTCAGTTCAATGATGAACAAACCACCTTTAAGCTTCTCGGACTTCATTGACACCCTGCATCAGATTGTTTTTCTTATAAGGTTATTTTGCCTGAGGTAGAAGTAGCAACTAAAAGAGACATTCTATCTGAGGCAGCTAAAATTTTTGATCCAGTTGGATTTTTGTCACCGGTTACCGTATCTATTAAAATATTTCTTCAACAACTTGGGCTAAAACGGAAGGGATGGGATGACGAATTGCCTGGAAACATATTGCAAAGATGGAAATTATTTAGGTAACGGGTTGAGCTACATGGTTTCTGCGACGCCTTAGAGTTAGCGTACTCCGCAGTGGTATATGTACGCAGCTTCGACAACGATAAACTCATTCACGTTTCACTATTGGCAGCTAAGACAAAGGTTGCGCCTTGAAACACGTGTCGTTTCCTAGACTAGAGCTGTGTGAGGCGCTCCTTCTCAGACGTCTAATGGATTCTGTTGTAATTTTGAAAATTCCCATTGAATCTTGTTTTGCTTGGCGTAATTCCCAAATCGTGTTAGCCTGGTTATCATCTTTGCCAAGAACTTGGATAACTTATTTGGCCAATAAAGTTTCGGAGATTGTTGAAGTCATTTCCTCATTAAAGTGGCGTTATATTACTACGAAACAGAATCCTGCGGATTGTGCTTTAAGGGGTATTAAGCCAGGAGATTTAGAATCACATGATCTATGGTGGAATGGACCAGAGTTGTTCTATCAGGAGCCTATTCCCAGGCTAAAAGAAGTTATTGAAGACCATTCAGGTATAGACGTAGTAAAATGAGAGAAAATTGTCACTTGCTTATTGGTTGATCGATCGCAACATACGTTTGCATACAATATTTCAAGAATTTCGTCTTACACAAAACTGCTAAGAGTTGCTGCATACGTCCTTTTATTTGTACGGCAGCTCAAGGAAGCTAGGCTTGGACAACATAGAACTGCTCTGTATTCTTCACAATTTTACAGTTTGTCAGTCAATGATTTAAAAGAAGCCAGGACAAAACTTATTTCGTGGGCACAAAGAGAGTTATTTTCTGAAGAGTTAAAACAATTTTCTAATCAAGGTTACTTAGCCAAAACAAAGTGTTCTGCAAAATTGATCACCGTTTGTTGATGGTAATAATGTTCTTAGAGTTGGTGGTAGGATTAATAACGCAAATATTGACTTTGATTTTAAACACCCAATAATTTTACATGGTAGCCATCCACTTGCTGTCGTACTCATAAAATACATGCACAAGTATTATACAACATTCACGCAGGGACGCATGAACTAATTTCAATACTTCGGCAAGAGTTTTACATCATCGGATGCAGAAACGCGGTAAAGAGAATCATTGGACAATTTATTCGGTGCTTTGGACAAAAACAAAAAACTTCGTCTCAGCTGATCGGTTACCAAAATATCGCGTAGAATACAGTCGCCCATTCACCAATACTGGTGTAGACTACGCTGGTCCGATCAATCTTCGATTAAGTCGTTGCAGGAATCCGAAGTTCAAAAAAGGTTATATAGTGGTTTTTGTTTGCCTGAGCACTAAGTTAGAATTGGCGAACGACTTGATTACAGCGGGATTTTTAGCTGCATTTAAAAAAATTTATATCCAGGCGTGGCAAGTCTTGCAACATGTACTCAACGGATCGAACTTCCAAGGACCTCGACGATATCTATAGGAGATCGACAAATATATGGACGATGTTATGCACGATGCAGAAACAAGGGACTACATGGCAACTGATGGAATAAATTGGCACTTCATCCCTCCCGGCAGTCCTCACTTTGGAGGTATTTGGGTATTTGGGAGGCTGGCGTGAAACTAGTTAAGACTCATCTAAGACGTGTTACAGGGACCACAATCCTTACATATGAGGAATTAAATACTTTGATAACTCAAATAGAATCTGTGTTGAATTCTCGTCCTTTGTGTTATATTCATGAATCCAATACTAATGTTAGTTTTCTTTCACCAGTGCATTTTTTGATTGGACGACCTTTTTCCCCATTAGATGAGTCCGAAACTCCTCACAAGCGAACTGGGAAATCTTAATCAATTTGCATCATGGGTTCTGGAAGCATTGATATCGAGACTACCTGACAACATTACAGCAACGTGTGAAGTGGTTCACAACACAACCTAACTTGGAAGTTGGACAGGTTGTGGTAATAAAGGACCCCAACATCCCTCCAGCACGATGGTTACTTGTATTGTTTGCTGTATCCCAGGATCTGATGATGCTGAACGTGTTGTAAAACTCCAGACGTCTAATGGCATTGTAACTCGTCCGATCATCAATATTGCACCTCTACCGTTATCTGAATCTGGTGCTTCAGCGGGGGGTGAATCTTAAGAATATCAAAATGTTAAAAGTATCAAAGTTGAATTGTATAGCTTTTAACCTTTAAAGTATAACATCCACCTTATTTTTAATTGTAATAGATTCTTTTGCTGGTAAAGATTGTATATGCATAATTTCATAGGATCATAAACTTAATTTCTTCCTCACTTTTGCTGCAACCATCGCCTTGATAAGTATTCTTTGCTTTCATACTGTATTGTACATTTTATTGAATTTATACTACAATCATACTGAAACTATTAAATCTTATATTAATTTTGCATATTCAGCTTTGTATGTTTATTGAAATCGAAACCTCATCCTTCCTTACATCCATAACAGTAAGGTCGTACATAATGTTTAAAAATATTGTATCCGATACGTTAAATTAAAGTTGGTTAATTACAAATTGGAATTATTTAGAAAAGCATATAATTCATTCATGTTAACAATTCAATTAATGACAAAGTAAAGTTAAATAGTATGAGCTACGTAGATTTTACTAAACATCTGCGCTTTGAAGAAGAAAGATACAGTACAAGTTTAAAAATTTTTGAAATCCTCCCAACTTTTTCATAACTTCACTAAATTACATGTAACCGAAAAATTGTGTAGGAACTAAATATTTACTTCAACACGACAGAAGGCAATCCTGGACACCGTGGAAATACGAGTGAGTTCGGAGCTATGGGCCCTTCCAATGGAACAGACCTTACATGACCGACAAGACGACTCAATGCCACCAACACTCACGGACGACTACGAAGAAGCTTACTGACGTTGTTGTCGACAACGACGATGAGTTACTGGACACATACAACGAACTCAACGACAAAAGACAGATGTCAAAACATACATATATGTATAAGCGGTGGTCTCTCAAGGTGTGCAAAAGAGCCAGGGTAATATCATGTTGGTGATCGCCGAAAGCATAAAGGAATTGATGACAACTTTCCAAGAAAGCATCCGCGCGATCAACCACAAGCTCAATAATCTGGAATTTTCGACGTCAACTTCGAGAGAACTACCCAAGACAACATACTGACGTGACGACACGACTCAATACAGACAGCCGACATCTACCCAACAGCTAAATTTTTGCGAACTGGTCTGACAGCCAATACCAACGGACCACAGACATTACCAACGACGCGACCTACCACTGGACCAGTTCTCTTCCTTTTCAGCTCCCCGTTAGGAGGACATCGAAAACAATGCCAGTTGAAAGCTTTTTGTTTACGATAGAACCGCTGCAACGCCAGCATGGCTACCCGGGTAGTTACACTCATCTTTGGGTGCTCGATTACGAGCTTGCAAAACCTCAAAGATGAGTGTAGGCGCGTCGGAAGTCACCTTGCCGCCCGAGACTTGAAGTTCCGATGCCAGGTCAATGAGGTCGACGACACTTTTCGACACAGGACCATGAAAGACTTAGAAGGTCAGCTTTACGTGAAGTCTGCCCGATCAGTAGACAAAAAGTTCGGGGTTAGCCCCCGTGGTGGAATTCAGAAACTAGTAAGCTTAGACGTGACCAACCCTCTGTTTCGGGGGGTTGTAGCACCACAGTGTCAAAAGTGCTGGCATCTGCTGATGATGCTGGACTTCCCATGAAGCAAGGTAGTGGTGATCAGTCCTCTGATTCGGAGGACTGTAACACCACAGTGATAGAGGAGTCTGCATCAATTAGATTAATGCTTCGGTTGATACAGATTAACCTCCATCATTCAAAAGCAGCTTCTGCTAATCCGTTGCTCCGTTTATTAGAAAGCGGAGAGGATATTGCCCTCATCCAGTTGCCATGGGTCCTAAGGGACAATTGCATGGCTGGATTAAGGGCAAAGAATTACACGGTTTTCTTTGCTAAAGAAATAGGTAAACCAAGGGCCTATATTCTTGCCAAGAACAGCCTTAATTTGTTTCTTCTATCCAATTTCAGTGATCCTGACTTTGTCTGTGTCAGTCTGGAACAAGGCAAGGAGAAACCAGTTTGGATCACTTCTGCGTATATGCCCTATGATGAAACGGGGCTCGACCTGCAGACAATATATGCAAAGTGATCAGTCAAGCCGAAAAGGAAGACCACCCTCTTATCATGGGTAGCGACGCTAACGCTCATCATGTAGCATGGGGCAGCAGCGATACTTATATCCGCGGTGAGTGTCTATTTGAGTATTTAATGGAAACTAACCTCGTAGTTTGTAATAAGGGATCAGATCCCACATTTATTACTAACAATAGGTAGAAAGTCATAGACGTAGCCTTTGTCACGAATTCCCCTAAAATTAGTGTCAAGAACTGGATGGTATCTAGGGATGTGTTATTCTCTGACCACCGCTTTATACAGTTCGGTATTGACTTCAATACTCCCTCCCTCAAGAACCCCAGAAGAACGGATTGGGATACGTATAATACAAAGTTGAACAGTCATCTCAACAGATACACTTTAGAATGCGGTTGGGATTCACCATCTGAAGTGGATCAGATGGTGGGCGTAATTACAGGAGCAGCCTTACGTGAAGCCTGCCCGATCAGTAGACACAAGAGTGGGGGTAAGCCCCCGCAGTGGAATTCTGAAATAAGTAGGCTTAGACGTGAAGGCAGGAAGCTTTTTAATCAAGCATTTGACTGGGATCTCTACAAAAGCAGTCTTAGGAAATTTAAGTCAGAGGTTAGGATATCACAAAGAGCCTCTTGGCATCTTTTCTGTGAAAAGACTAGAAAAGACTAGTGATACTTCCCGGATTAGGAAAATCTTATCGAAATCTCCAATTATTCCTAGTTACATTAAGAAACCAAACGGCAACTGGACCATGTCTTGCAAGGAAACTCTAGAGCTTTTAATGGACACCCATTTTCCTGGTAGCAAAACAAAAACAGTATATTCTGTAGAAAACCAAATGAGAACCCAATTTACAGTGCCAGAGGGCGTTGTCACCCCCAAGAAAATACAGTGGGCAGTGCACAGATTCCTCCCGTACAAATCCGCTGGTATAGTATTTTTCCAGTGGAACTACAGCAAGGTTTTGATATTTTAAGCCCGTAGCTCCACACTATCTTTAGGAGCTGTTTAAACTTCGCCTACACCCCTAGATCCTGGAGGAGGGCCAAAGTTGTCATTATACCAAAAGCCGGTAAGACCTCCCATGTATCCCCTAAAGAATGTCGTCCAATCAGCCTATCCTCCTTTTTATACCCTATCCTAAGGGTATATTAAGTTTGACACATAGTTTGTAACATAGAGAAATAATCGAGATAGACCCTATAAAGTATATATATTCGTGATCAGCATCAATAGGGAAATCGATTGAGCAATGACCGTCCGTCCGTCCGTCCGTATGTCACCGCTTTTTGGGCCTTAAATTTTGAGCTAGGACGATGAATATCTGGGCTTCTGAGAAAAAGATACAGTACAAGTGTAAAAAATTTTTAAATCCGCCCACTGCCACGCCCACTTTTTCATAACTTCACTAAATTATATGAAACCGAACAATTTTGTTAAGACCAAATATTTAGGCATTCAGATTCCTTACAATCCACCCATACAAAAGTTTTGGCCACGCCCTCTTTTGGGGGCGTTTTCATCACAAAACCGATTTTTGGGCCTTAAATATTTAACTGGGACGCTGAAATTTCATATCTGGGCTTCCGAGATAAAGATACAATACTAGTGTAAAAAATTTTTTAATCCGCTCACTGCCACGCCTATTTTTTTATAACTTCACTAAATTATATGAAACCGAAAAATTTTGTTAATACCAAATATTTGGGCATTTAGATTTCCTACAATTCATCCAAATAATACTTTTAGCCACGCCCCCTTTTTGGGGGCGTTTTCATAAAAAACAGATTTTCATGAAATTTTACGTTTAACATTATCAAACGTTCGACGTCGTATTTCAGTACAAAATGCAATATCACCTCGCCCACTTTATAAAGGCTACATAGCAAGGAGGATAGGGTATCATACGATCCGTTCCAGACGGATTGTAGCTTTTCTGTATGTTTATTGAAGATTTTGGAAAGGCTAATCGACGTACACATTATAGTAATCTCATATCGTTATCCCAACACGCATATCGCAAGGAAAAATCGGTAGAGACGGCTTTACATTCGTTGGCAGGAATCATCGAGAAATCCTTTGAAAATAAGAAGTTCACTATGGTATTCTTCCTTGACATTGAAGGAGCTTTCAACAATGTCAAAACAGAAGCTATATCTGCTGCACTTCTTGACTTGAAGGTTGACAACTACCTTTGGATCGAGCATTTGCTTCGAAGCAGGCTTATCCATGCTGAGCTAGGGTGCTGTCCAACCAGAAGGTCGATGTTGGTGGAGTACTATCACCACTATTGTAGCTCGTGTGAACGAGTTACTTTTAACATTGAGAAGAGAGGAGTTCAGTGTTATAGCTTATGCGGACGACATTGCCATAGCGATATCGGGGAAGTTCCTCCTTACAGTTAGAGACCTAATGGAGTCTGCTCTTAATAAATTAGCAAAGTGGACGGATAGTGTCGGTCTTAGAGTTCAACTGTCGAAGACTGAATTCGTATTGTTCACAAGAAAGTACAAAATACCGTATATAACTCCTCCAACACTCAAGCGTATTGAATTGCAATACACAGATCATGCCAGATACGGGGGGGTTATTCTAGATAGAAAACTCAGTTGGAAACTAAATTTACAGGACCGTGCCAGGAAGGCCTCGATTGCCTTCTATTCATGTAGGAAAGCCCTGGGCTAAAAATTGGGGCTCCAGCCCCGAGTCGTCCACTGGATATATACGGCAATCGTTAGACCCATCCTTATGTACTGAGTACTAGTCTGGTGGACGGCACTAGACAAAAAAAAAAGCAACATCGCAATACTTGAGAAAGTTCAAAGGCTATCCTGCGTCTGTATAACAGGCACCCTTAGAACTACAGCTGCATTAGAAGCTTTACTTCATCTTCTTATTGTTGATATCTTTGGGAGGCTGATAGCGTTTAAAGCAGCATTGCGGCTTAGGGAATCCTTGCAACTGTACCGTACCGTGTTGCCTGTCGTCGTGGGTGCACGCGCTTTTCAACCCGCAGCCCATCTCTCAATTCATCAACAAACATACAGAAAAGCTACAATCCGTCTTGAACGGATCGTCTAATACCCTATCCTCCGCTTTATAAAGTGGGCGTGGCCAAATTGCATTTGGTACTTAAATATTGCTATAACCTCTAACATTTGAGGATGTTACATGTAAAATTTTATCAAAATCGGTTTTTTGATGAAAACCAAAAAGTGGGCGTGGCCAAAACTGTTCTATGGTTGAATTGTAGGGAATCTGAATACCTAAATATTTGGACTTAACAAAATTTTTCGGTTTCATGTAATTTAGTGAAGTTATAAAAAAGTAGGCGTGGCAGTGGGCGGATTTAAAAACTTTTTACACTTGTACTGTATCTTTTTCTCAGAAGCCCAGATATGAAATTTAATCGTCCTAGCTCAAAATTAAGGCCCAAAAAGCGGAGACATACGGACGGACGGACGGACGGACGGACGGACGGACGGTCATCGCTCAATCGATTTCGCTATTGATGCTGATCACGAATATATATACTTTATAGGGTCTATCTCGATTATTTCTCTATGTTACAAACTATGTGTCAAACTTAATATACCCTTAGGATAGGGTATAATATATAACAAACAAACAAACAGAACATTCCACACAAAAAAAAAAAATAACAAAATAACCCAAACAACCCCACCGAAGAACAATAAATTAAAAAAAAAACATACAGAAAAGCTACAATCCGTCTGGAACGGATCGTCTGATACCCTATTCTCCTCTCTATAAAGTGGGCGTAGCCAAATTGCATTTCGTACTCAAATATGGCTATAACCTCGAACGTTTGAGGATGTTACACGTAAAATTTTATCAAAATCGGTTTTTTGATGAAAACCAAAAAGTGGGCGTGGCCAAAACGGTTCTATGGGTGAATTGTATAGAATCTGAATACCTAAATATTTGGTCTTAACAAAATTTTTCGGTTTCATATAATTTAGTGAAGTTATGAAAAAGTGGGCGTGGCAGTGGGCGGATTTAAAAATTTTTTACACTTGTACTGTATCTTTTTCTCAGAAGCCCAGATATTCATCGTCCTAGCTCAAAATTTAAGGCCCAAAAAGCGGTGACATACGGACGGACGGTCATCGCTCAATCGCTTTCGCTATTGATGCTGATCACGAATATATATACTTTATAGGGTTTACCTCGATTATTTCTCTATGTGTCAAACTTAATATACCCTTAGGTTAGGGTATAAAAACAATGCCGGGTCATCCATCTCTCCCACCCCACTCACTCGCTGTTGGTTTTCCAATCACCGCAACTGTCGCATGTACTATACATTCTTACAGTTACGTTGATTGAGAAAGCGTAACATCTGATGTATAGCGGGCCGTGAGTGTTTATCTGTATAGCGGACCACAGCTGACTGCCATTTGGGCATAAGACCTGCGACAGTTTGTTGCGGAAAACTATTATTATTATCTACACTTCGCGGCTTCGCTTAGTTTCGTCAGAGTTGTGTCTTTTTGTGTTTTTATTTTTTAATGATGAGGGAATTTAAGGTGAACATTTCCAACATACGTGGGCTTCGAACAAATTTCTTCGATGTGTACGCCCACACTCAATCCCATAAACCAGCTGTTCTGACACTTAGCGAAACACAGGTAGGAGAAGAATCTTCTGATATGCAACTGTCTGGATATAGCTTAGTGCCATTTATTCTTTCCCCACCTCTTACGAAATTATTGCTTACCAAATTCCAACACAGTATGGCCACTGTTCCAATCCGGAATTCAACTTCAAATGGCTAAAATTCATCGTCCGTAAGCAAATGATTCACTACTGCTTTATTTACAGAATCCCTAGTGCTGACAGCAACTCAACTTTTAACGAGTTTGATGCGCTGTCAGATTCCATCACTCGAATTGTCTCCCTGTATCCTCATACTGAAATCGTTATTGCTGGCGATTTTCTGGCCAGACAACACCCGAAGGAAGGTATGTTGAGCTTTTCGCTGAGGTAAACAACTTAACCCAGCTTGTAAATGAGCCAACACGTATACCTGACATTGCAAGTCATTCCGCCAACACCCTTGACTTGTTTCTTACTTCGCACCCTGATAAATACACCATTGATGTAGTAGCGCCCCTAGGCCGGTCTGACCATAACATCATATCAGCTAAATTCTCGTACTCCGACCACGCAGTTAAAGAACAAACTCCCAAAAGAGAAGTATGGCGATACAAATAAGCCAACTGCGACGGCCTTAATAGTTTCTTTAGGAGTTTTAACTGGTAGCTATGCTTCCTGGATAGTGACGTGATATGATTACCGACACGATTCTCTTAGGCTTTATTCCTAACAGAATGAAGAGCATTAAACCTAAGATAAACTCATGTTTCGACCAGAGCTGTAAAGAGGCAATCAGGTTGAAAGAAGTAAGTTTTCGGTATTATAAAGCCAACAAATCTGAGGAAAACCGAAAGAAGTTTAAACAAGACAGAAAAGACTGCAATGCCCATATTGCCAACGACAAAAACTGAGGCAAAAAATTCTACAGTGTCCCAAAGGTAGCAAAAGTTTTTGGTCATTCGTTAAAAACATTAAAAATTCTGCCTCATCTCAACGCTCATTTACAATGACATTCCAGCTGTCAGCTCCTTAGACAAGGCTAATCTTCTTGCTGCACAATTTGCAGCTAATTCCACACTGCAAGATAGTGCTTTGTCTGTCCCTGTGCTTGAGAGCGTCGAATCTTCCATGGGACAAATCCACTTTCGCACTCGCACAGTTGCAGGAGTTCTCAAAGGTCTTATAGTTCTGAAGAGGTGTTCTTTCTCGCTGGCAAAACCTCTGCGTAAGCCTTTCTGTCTGTCCTACTCTTCTGGGCTCTTTCCGAGAAGATGGAAAGCAGCATTTGTCCAGCCTGTCCCAAAAAAGGCGAATTTTCCACTCCGACCAATTACCGACCCATTGCACTTACGTCCCTTCTTTCCAAGGTCATGGAAACGCAGATAAATCGTCAGCTTATGAAATATCTTGAATCACGAAAACTCATTAATGACCGGCAGTATGGTTTTCGTAGCAACAGGTTCACTGGTGATTTGATGGCATATCTCACCGAGAAGTGGAACCATTCTCTCCATCACTTCGGCGAAACAAAGATGGTTGCACTTGATATTTCAAAGGCATTTGACAGAGTTTGGCTCTTTTGTCTAAAATGCGTGCATTTGGTATCGATGAGTCTCTTCTTCAATGGATTAGAAATTACATTTCGGGGCGTTCAATACAAGTTGTGTTGGATGGCTTCAAGTCTGATATTCACCGCACAAATGCTGGTGTTCCCCAGGACTCAGTTTTGTCTCCGACTCTTTTTCTCATTTTATACCCTATCCTAAGGGTATATTAAGTTTGACACATAGTTTGTAACATAGAGAAATAATCGAGATAGACCCTGTAAAGTATATATATTCGTGATCAGCATCAATAGCGAAATCGATTGAGCGATGACCGTCCGTCCGTCCGTCCGTCCGTATGTCACCGCTTTTTGGGCCTTAAATTTTGAGCTAGGACGATGAAATTTCATATCTGGGCTTCTGAGAAAAAGATACAGTACAAGTGCAAAAATTTTTTAAATCCGCCCACTGCCCACTTTTTCATAACTTCACTAAATTATATGAAACCGAAAAACTTTGTTAAGACCAAATATTTAGACATTCAGATTCCCTACAATCCACCCATACAAAAGTTTTGGCCACGCCCACTTTTTGGGGGTGTTTTCATCACAAAACCGATTTTTGGGCCTTAAATTTTTAACTAGGACGCTGAAATTTCATATCTGGGCTTCCAGGAAAGAGATACAGTACAAGTGTAAAATTTTTTTACATCCGCCCACTGCCACGCCTACTTTTTTATAACTTCACTAAATTATATGAAACCGAAAAATTTTGTTAAGACCAAATATTTGGGTATTTAGATTCCCTACAATTCACGCATAGAACAGTTTTGCCCACGCCCACTTTTTGGGAGCGTTATCATCAAAAAACCTATTTTGATAAAATTTTACATGTAACATCCTCAAACGTTCGGCATTATAGCTATATTTGAGTACAAAATGCAATTTGGCCACGCCCACTTTTTGGGAGCGTTATCATCAAAAAACCTATTTTGATAAAATTTTACATGTAACATCCTCAAACGTTCGGCATTATAGCTATATTTGAGTACAAAATGCAATTTGGCCACGCCCACTTTATAGGGAGGAGGATAGGGTATCAGACGATCCGTTCCAGACGGATTGTAAATGATTTCTCGTCTGCAACCTCTAATCCAATCCATTCCTTCGCTGATGACAGTACCCTCAGTTTTTCATATTCGTTCCCTAACTCACGTCCCTGCTCTTGGGCCGTAGAAGAGGAACGGCAGCGTATGTTAAACCCATTAAATTCCGATTTTGACAGCATAATCAAATGGGGTTTAACCAACAGAGTGGAATTTAATGCTTTCAAAACGCAATGATGTCTTCTGTCTCTCAAGCGAAACCAAAACTCCCAACCATTATCCATGAATGGTACTTGCATCCCGGAAACCGAAAGACTTGCCACTCTCGGTATGTCTATTAACAACCCTCTTCGATGGAACGATCACATACTCGAGGTCGCCAAAAATGCTGCAAAATTTCTAGGATTCCTTAAGCGGTGCAAGAAATACTTCACCCCGTCTGATCTGGCCTCAATTTATAAGGCACTCATCCGCCCAAAGCTGGAATACAACGTCCATATCTGGTCTGGTGCACCCAGGACCGTTCTGCACATTCTAGACAGGGTCCAAAATCACGCGTTAAGACTTATAGGTGATAGAAACATTGTAAGCTCCATAGTCTCACTAGAACATCGAAGTAATGTATCATGTCTCTCGCTGTATTGCTTTTTTCATAAAAAATGCTCCAGTGAAATAGCCAGCTGCATTCCTCCCCTTCAAAATTTCACCCGCAATACGCGCCACGCTATAAATGCGCATCAGTGTACCCTCAAGCCCAATTTCGGACGTACTGTCAAATACAGAGATTCGTTTATAAGCCGAACGACACGTATGTGGAATGATCTTCCAAGCTCTGTATTTCCTCATCAATTCAACCTTCAAACATTTAAAGACAACGTGCATCGGTACCTCCTCTGCTCCTCTTCCCCCTTTTCCCAAACGCCAACGCCCTGAATTCAGTATAAGGGTATTCATATCCCCTTTGGTGCGCGCAGATTATAAAAAAAAAAAAAAAAACATACAGAAAAGCTACAATCCGTCTGGAACGGATCGTATGATACCCTATCCTCCTCTCTATAAAGTGGGCGTGGCCAAATTGCATTTTGTACTCAAATATAGCTATAATGTCGAACGTTTGAGGATGTTACATGTAAAATTTCATGAAAATCGGTTTTTTGATGAAAACGCCCCCAAAAAGTGGGCGTGACCAAAACTGTTCTATGGGAGAATTGTAGGGAATCTGTATTCCTAAATATTTGGTCTTAACAAAATTTTTCGGTTTCATATAATTTAGTGAAGTTATAAAAAAGTAGGCGTGGCAGTGGGCGGATGTAAAAAAAATTTACATTTCTACTGTATCTTTTCGTCATAAGCCCAGATATGAAATTTCAGCGTCCTAGTTAATAATTTAAGGCCCAAAACTCGGTTTTGTGATGAAAACGCCCCCAAAAAGTGGGCGTGGCCAAAACTTTTGTATGGGTGGATTGTAGGGAATCTGAATGCCTAAATATTTGGTCTTAACAAAATTTTACGGTTTCATATAATTTAGTGAAGTTAAGAAAAAGTGGGCGTGGCAGTGGGCGGATTTCAAAAATTTTTACACTTGTACTGTATCTTTTTCTCAGAAGCCCAGATATGAAATTTCATCGTCCTAGCTCAAAATTTAAGGCCCAAAAAGCGGTGACATACGGACGGACGGACTGACGGTCATCGCTCAATCGATTTCGCTATTGATGCTGATCACGAATATATATACTTTATAGGGTCTATCTCGATTATTTCTCTATGTTACAAACTATGTGTCAAACTTAATATACCCTTAGGATAGGGTATAAACATGGCTCTTGGAAATATGGGCCACGTAAGCATCCTAAACGGCCATAATACTATTTCTAGTAATTCGAACTATATAGTTACCTATCTGGACTTCAACGTCAAATATAGAACCAGGATTCGTAGCAGAAGTGCTTGGGAATCGGGAGAAATTTTAAACGAATCTGCGACAGAGATTTACACACACGGATCAAAGACAGCGTCTGTCACAAGTGCGGGAGCTTACTCTAGTGTTTTGGACATTCGCATTGCCACTCGACTGCCGAATCACTGCAGTGTTTTTCAAGCAGAAGTCTCAGCAGTCCGTGAAGCCGCAACCTGGCTTTCGATTAACTCGATAGAGTGCAGCGATATTGTTTTCTATATAGATAGTCAAGCTGCGATAAAAGCCTCGGAATCGCCAATAATTCGATTCAAATTGGTAAGGCAATGCCGCTGATCTCTTAACGAGATCGCCTTCAGGTGCGACGTATCCCTGTGTTGGGTTCCAAGCCATAGGGATATTCCAAGCAATTGCAGAGCGGACGAGCTAGCTAAGGAAGGTGCAGACCGGGCCTTCCCTGACAATAGGGATGTACCGTCAGCACCTATTAAATCGATAAAATTCCAATTAGATACCCCAGCCAGAAGTATGGCAAGCAGTAGGTGGAACAATATCAGAACATGTCTCACTCCTAGGCAAATCTGGCCAGAGCTGGATTGTAGGAAAATTAGTAGACTTATTTCCAGCAATAGGATCAATCTTAGAAAGATAGTTGGCGTCCTCAAAGGACACTGTCTGGTAGGCGGACATGCTAGAAAACTTGGTGCCCCCTTCAACGATTTCTGTAGGAACTGTAGAGACGAGGAAGAGGAGGAAACCATGATACATCTTCTTTGTCACCAGGTTAAACTGGTTTAATGATTAAACAACGAACTACACATGTTCGGCATTGGTCTACACCGAAAATGGTTGCCTTGCCTTCTGTCCCATCCGGGAAGTCTCAATGTAGGTCTCCGGTGCATGCAATCTGGTTTTTTCCATAGTGGTATCACCGTGGTTCAAGTGGTTAGTGCGTTGGACTACGGAGCGAGGGGTTCCAAGTTCAATCCCCGAACAACACCTAAAACATACACCTAAGATAACGTATTGTCAAACGCTCTGACAGTAAAGACGTGTTTTTCTTAATTCGCTATCCTAAAATGTCCAAATTTTGCCCAAAGTGTGACCAAATAGTTAAACGCTCTAAGCAGTTTGAAAGTGTAGTCTGTGGTGCATTTTGTGGTCAAACTTATCATAAAGTCTGTGCTGAAATAAGTGATAATCATTTCAAAAACTTATTGAATAATTCTAATGTGTTCTGGAAGTGCAATTACTGTACTAACTTAAATTTCTCTTCTTTGATTACTCGTTTCTCTGAGCTCTCTAACTGCGTTAGTGATCTTAAAAAAGAAATTGTGTCTTTGAAAGAGATTGTTAATAAAACCATTTGCCCAAAAAGTGATACGAATGTTTTACGGTCTTTAAATGACAAAAATAAAACTGGTGATGTAATCTTAATTAAGGACCAAGAAACTTCTACGAATCCGGAAACTCACAATAAAAATAATATTAACAATAACAATTCAAATCTAAACTCTTTGGCAGTTCCGGTAATTTCGCGAGTAAACTCTTTATCTTCTCTTGAAAGTATGCCGTCGACTAGTAAGACAGTAAACAGTATCAGTGTAAATAAAGAGATCAAAAAGCAAAAACAAATTAAAAACCAAAACAATAAAACTACTTCAAAAAGTCTCAAGAAGCCATTGAAAATTTTTGGATCCGACAGTTCAACAAGTTTAAATGTTCTACCTTCGATCAAATGGCTTCACATTTCAAAATTTCGTGTTGATACAGATCCCACTGACATAATAAACCATATTGCCGCA
Source organism: Xylota sylvarum (assembly GCA_905220385.1). Classification (NCBI taxonomy): domain Eukaryota; kingdom Metazoa; phylum Arthropoda; class Insecta; order Diptera; family Syrphidae; genus Xylota; species Xylota sylvarum. The sequence continues at coordinate 81,839,357 of LR999958.1, read as the reverse complement.
AAAACTGGTATACCTGCTAATCAAATGCAATGTTACAAGTTGGTTAAAAAAGAAGTTGCCGATCTATCATCTCTAAAATACATCAACTTTAAATTAAGTATTCCATCTGATAGACTGACCTGTGTCATGAATCCATTGGTGTGGCCAGTCTTCGTACAAATTAAACGTTTTATTTCTCAACCAAAAAACTTCGAAGAGTATCATCTCGGACCAGCAATATAACATCAGCTTCCCAATCTCTTCGATCATCGCACTCATTTCCTAATGACTTTCTCTTATTTTATCAAAACACTGGTGGTCTTCGAACGAAATTGAAACAAGTGCTTCTATTCTCTTCGTCTGCTCTGTATGACGTCATCGTTTTCACTGAGACTTGGCTCACTGAGAACCATAACAGTTCGGAAATGTTTAACTCTCAACAGTATGCTGTTTTCCGCAAAGATCGTTGCTATCGAATGACTGATTGCGAGAGAGGAGGTGGTGTGTTGGTAGCAGTGCGATCTTCACTTCAATGCACTCAAGTTTGTTTACCCTCATCAGCTGCTGATATTGATGTTGATCAACTTATTCTACATTTAAAATTTAATAGTACTTATGAAGTTTTTATTTTTGTTAGTTATATTCCACCATTGAGTTCATTTCAATTATATAAAGCCCATGTTGATAATTGTAGTTCTGTTCTTAAAAATTTAAATCACAATCAACATGTTCTAGTACTAGGTGATTTTAATTTACCTAACATAAAGTGGACTTATGATGTTGAAGAAATGAAACTAGTTCCTTTAAATGTTAACTTTGAATGTGAATGTGTAGTTGTTGATACACTTGCGCAATTTAACCTCAGTCAAATTAATCATTTTCCTAATGCTTATAATAATGTGCTTGATTTGGCTTTCGTTGATTCAGATTTGACAGTGAATATCAGCAACTCCATATATCCTCTTTTTCCGAATTCGATTTTTCATATTTCATTTAGCTTACATTGCGAATTTTATGAATTTTTTCGACCGGCTATAACTGGAGCTAATTTGAAATATGATTTTTCAAAAGCTAATTTTAACTGTATTACAAACTACCTTAATAATATCGACTGGTTATTAGTGTTCAGTAATACGCATTTACATGAATCGTATAATTTATTTACACAAATTGTAAAGTCGGCAATTGATATGTTCACACCTAAAATAAAAAAAAATACTGGATCTAAACCTATCTGGTTTAACAAAAAAATTATTAATCTTAATAATAGAAAGAATAAGATCTATAGAAAACTTCGCATAGTAAATAATCCTGAACTTTATAAGAAATATCGGATTCTTCAGAAACAATTTGAAGTGCTGAATAAATTCTTATACAGACAATATATTATGTCTGTTGAATCCAATTTAAAATCAAATTCCAAACGTTTTTGGAGTTTCATCAATACTAAAAGGCAATCAAATGGTATTCCAAACTGTATGCATCATGAAAGTGTTACATCGTACGACCTTCCAACAATTTGTAACTTGTTTGCAAAACACTTTCAATCGGTTTATACTAACAGACCACAAACTACACCGATTATTGATGATAACAATTTGTCTTCCAATTCTGTTAACATTGGCCAGTTAGTCCTATCAATTTCTGAGGTTGAGTTAGCGTTGTCTAATTTGAAGCCAGATATACTGCCGGGTATGGACGGCATACCTTCTATTATTTTACAAAAGTGTTCTAGTGCGTTCTCTATACCCCTTCACTTAGTATTTAACCGTTCCTTAGAAAATGGTGAATTTCTTAAAGTATGGAAAAACTCTTTCATATTGCCAATACATAAATCTGGCTCTAAACAAGAGGTTTCTAATTATCGCCCAATCTGTAAAATTTCTACTATTCCCAAACTGTTTGAAAAATTAATTTACGACAGACTTGCACCGGGTTTGAATAAAGTGATTTCTTCTTATCAGCACGGTTTTGTTGCTGGTAGATCTACGAGCACTAACCTGGCTGTTTTTTGCAATTATATTTTGAATGGTATGGAAAATGGTTTGCAATTTGATGTCATCTATACCGATTTTTCGAAGGCATTTGATCAAGTAAACCATGACATACTAATAATGAAATTAATTAAATTGGGCTTCCATTCTAACATGCTAAAGTGGATAAATTCGTACTTAAGGGATCGTACTCAATACGTTCGAATAAATGAAATACTTTCCTCACCAGTTCAAGTTACTTCTGGAGTTCCACAAGGTAGTCATCTGGGTCCTCTACTCTTTCTTTTATTCGTAAACGACATTCCTGAAATATTCTCAAATTCTGAATGTCTTATGTATGCTGATGACTTGAAAGTTTTTCGTTGCATTAAATCTGAGCAAGATTGTGCTCTTCTACAGGAAGATCTGGAAAGACTATCATATTGGTGCAGCAACAATTTATTGTATTTGAATGTTTCAAAATGCCAAAAGCTTACCTATTGTCGCAACCTTTCTCCGACATTATACTTTTACAAAATCGGTAATATAACACTATCTACCATATCTCACAAGAAAGATCTTGGTGTTATTTTTGATCAAAAACTTAATTTCTTGAATCACATCGATTTTTTGGTTGCAAAAGGTAACTCAATGCTGGGCTTCTTTCTACGAAACTCGAAAGATTTTTCTGATCCGCATACCCTTAAATGTCTGTTTTTTGCATTTGTGAGATCTACTCTTGAGTACTGCAGTATTGTATGGAATCCATTTTACGAGGTTCACTCTTTTAGAATTGAAAAAATCCAAAAACGTTTGACAAGAGTTGCTGTGCGTAGACTCCGGTGGAACATAGGCATGCCTCCCTATGCAACGAGATGTAAATTACTTGGAATCTTACCTCTCTACACTCGTAGGAAGTATTTACATATACCCTATCCTAAGGGTATATTAAGTTTGACACATAGTTTGTAACATAGAGAAATAATCGAGATAGACCATATAAAGTATATATATTCGTGATCAGCATCAATAGCGAAATCGATTGAGCGATGACCGTCCGTCCGTCCGTCCGTCCGTCCGTCCGTCTGTCCGTCCGTCCGTCCGTCCGTCCGTCCGTATGTCACCGCTTTTTGGGCCTTAAATTTTGAGCTAGGACGATGAAATTTCATATCTGGGCTTCTGAGAAAAAGATACAGTACAAGTGTAAACATTTTTTAAATCCGCCCACTGCCACGCCCACTTTTTCATAACTTCACTAAATTATATGAAACCGAAAAATTTTGTTAAGACCAAATATTTAGGCATTCAGATTCCCTACAATCCACCCATACAAAAGTTTTGGCCACGCCCACTTTTTGGGGGCGTTTTCATCACAAAACCGATTTGTGGGCCTTACATTTTTAACTAGGACGCTGAAATTTCATATCTGGGCTTCCGAGAAAAAGATACAATACTAGTGTAAAATTTTTTTACATCCGCCCACTGCCACGCCTACTTTTGTATAACTTCACTAAATTATATGAAACCGAAAAATTTTGTTAAGACCAAATATTTGGGTATTTAGATTCCCTACAATTCACCCATAGAACAGTTTTGGCCACGCCCACTTTTTGGGGGCGTTATCATCAAAAACCTATTTTGATAAAATTTTACATGTAACATCCTCAAATGTTCGACATTATAGCTATATTTGAGTATAAAATGCAATAGAGAGGAGGATAGGGTATCATACGATCCGTTCCAGACGGATTGTAGCTTTTTTGTATGTTTTTCTATTACGTTCATCCGAGACTTAATTAATGATCATATCGATTGCCCCTATCTTTTGTCACTAGTAGGGTTCTATTCTCCTACGAGAACCCTTAGAAATCGTTTTTTATTTCATGTTCCCTACCATAGAGTAAATTATGCTATTAACGAACCTATGTCTAGGTGCTTAAGAGAAGCGAACACTGTTTGTAATCTTATTAATTTCGAACTAAATAGAAATACATTTAAAGATAATTTAATACTAGCTTTAATTGATCCTGGTGGAAATATCTAAGTATTCTTATTTGTATCAAGTAATCGTTAGAGAACATTTTAATGTAACTCTGTTTGATGAATAAATTATTATTATTATTATTATTATTATTATTAAAATTTCTTTCACGGCCCCACTTCTCGCGAGCGTTTGACAAACATCCAAGAGTAAAACTGTCATGGAAAAGCTTCTCAAAAAAAATAAAACCAAAAACTGCCGTTCGGATCCGGCATTAAACAGTAGGCCCCTTCCATTCGTGTGAAGAATATAACACGCATAGCACGAGTAGTTGTGAAAAGCTAAGCCCTGAGTCCCATGGACCTGTCGCGCCAAAAATTTGTATTTTTTTTCGGTATCACAATGGACCTCCCTTTGGTCTAAGTATGTCCCTGATAAGCGGGGACAACCACACAACCCAACCCAACCCAAGCTTAGATGTGAAGGTAGGAAGCTTTTTAATCAAGCAAAACGCTCTAGGGACCCACTTGACTAATCGACGTACACATTAGAACTAAATTAGACATCCCATCGCATATCGATATCCCAACACGCATATCGCAAGGGAAAATCGGTAGAGACTGCTTTACATTCGTTGGTAGGAATCATCGAGAAATCCTTTGAAAATAAGAAGTCCTTCCTTGAAATTGAAGGAGCTTTCAACAATGTCAAAACAGAAGATATATCTGCACTCCACAAGGTGGAGTACTATCACCACTATTGTGGCTCATGGTAGTGAACGAGTTACTTTTAACCTTGGGAAAAGAGGGGTTCAGTATTATAGCTTATACGGACGACATTGCCATAGCGATATTAGGGAAGTTCCTTCTTACAGTTAGAGACCTAATGGAGTCTGCTCTTAATAAATTAGCAAAGTGGGCGGATAGTGTCGGTCTTGGAGTTAATCCGTCGAAGACTGAACTCGTATTGTTCACAAGAAAGTACAAAATACCGCACATAACTCCTCCAAAACTCAAGAGTATTGAATTGCAATTCGCAGATCACGCCAGATACTTGGGGGTTATTCTAGATAAGTAGAAAACTCAATTAGAAACTGAATTTACAGGACCGTGCCGGGAAGGCCTCGATTGCCTACTATTCATGTAGGAAAGCCCTGTGCCCAAAATGGGGTCTCCAGCCCCGAGTCGTCCACTGGATATAGACGGCAATCGTTAGACCTATCCTTATGTATGGATTATTAGTCTGGTGGACGGCACTCGACAAAAAAAGGAACATCGCAATACTTGAGAAAGTTCAAGTCTGTATAACGGGCGCCCTTAGAACTGCAGCTGCATTAGAAACTTTACTTCATCTTCTTCCTGTTAATATCTTTGGGAGGCTAATAGCGTCTAAAGCAGCATTGCGGCATAGGGAATTCTTGCAACTGGCTCGTGGAAATATGGGCTAGCCAAGCATCCTAAACGGCCATAATACTATTCCTAGTAATTCGGATTATATAGTCCCCTATATGGACTTCAACATCAAATATAGCACCAGGATTCCTAGCAGAAGTGCTTGGGAATCGGGAGAAATTTTAAACGAATCTGCGACAAAGATTTACGCGGACGAATCCAAGGCAGCGTCTGTCACAAGTGCGGGAGCTTACTCCAGTGTTTTGGACATTTGCATCGCCACTCGACTGCCGGATCACTGTAGTGTCCGTGTCCGTAGTCCGTGAAGCCGCGACCTGGCTTTCGATTAACTCGATAGAGTGCAGTGCTATTTTTTTTTTATATTTTTTTATTTCTATGGAATCGCCAATAATTCGATCCAAGTTGGTAAGGCAATGCCGCAGATCTCTTAACGAGATCGCTATCAGGTACGACGTATCACTGTGTTGGGTTCCGGGACATAGGGATATTCCAGGCAATTGCAGAGCGGACGAGCTGGCTAAGGAAGGTGCAACCCGGGACCTCTCTCACAATAGGGATGTACCGTAAGCACCTATTAAATCTATAAAATTCCAATTCGATACCGCAGCCAGAAGTATGGCTCAAAGAGTGGTGACGGACGGACAGACGGACGGACATGGCTCAATCGTTTTCGCTATTGATACTCATCATGAATATATATATTTTATAGGGTCTATCTCGATTATTTCCCTATGTTACGAACTATGTATCAAACTATACCCTTAGGATAGGGTATAAACATACAGAAAAGCTACAATCCGTCTGGAACGGATCGTATGATACCCTATCCTCCTTTCTATGAAGTGGGCGTGGCCGAATTGCATTTTGTACTCAAATATGGCTATAACGTCGAACGGTTGAGGATGTTCCATGTAAAATCTCATCAAAATCAGTTTTTTTATGAAAACGCCCCCAAAAAGTGGGCGTTGCCAAAAGTGTTGTATGGGTCAATTATAGAAAATCTAAATGTCTAAATATTTAGTCTTAACACAATTTTTAGGTTTCATATAATTTGGTGAAGTTATGAAAAAGTGGGCGCAGCAGTGGGCGGATTCCAAACATTTTTACCCTTGTACTGTATCTTTTTCTCTGAAGCCCAGATATGAAATTTCATCATCCTAGCTCAAAATTTAAGGCCCAAAAAGTGGTGAGATACAGACGGACGGACATGGCGTAATCGTCTTCGCTATTAATGCTGATGACGAATATACATATATACTTTATAGGGTCTATCTCGATGTTACAAACTATGTGTCAAGCTTAATATACCCTTAGGATATTAGGATGTTTTGTTGCGTTTCGCTTTTGTAGGCTAGGTCAAAAAGCCGAGCGCACTAGTAGTAGTTATTGAATTGTTTTCAGATTAGTGTAATAACTTTATTTATTTGTTCGTTTCGCAAAAAAATCATTTTTGGTTTATCAAATGCGCCGACCGCAAAAAAGCGTAATTGTAAATTCAATGAAGAATTGCAAAAAGAATGTCCTTTCTTGCAAAAGTGTTCAGCTTCGGAAGTACGGTGCAACATATGTAACGGAACATTTTCTGTAGCTCCCAGCGGTAAATATGATATATGTACATACATAGGTATTTAACATCAGACAAACACAAAACATACAGAAAAGCTACAATCCGTCTGGAACGGATCGTATGATACCCTATCCTCCTCTCTATAAAGTGGGCATGGCCAAATTGCATATTGTACTCAAATATAGCTATAATGTGGAACGTTTGAGGATGTTACATGTAAAATTTTATCAAAATAGGTTTTTTGATGATAACGCCCCCAAAAAGTGGGCGTGGCCAAAACTTTTGTATGGGTGAATTGTAGGGAATCTGAATGCCTAAATATTTGGTCTTAACAACATTTTTCGGTTTCATGTAATTTAGCGAAGTTATGAAAAAGTGGGCGTGGCAGTGGGAGGATTTCAAAAATTTTTACACTTGTACTGTATATTTTTCTCCGAAGCCCAGATATGAAATTTCATCGTCCTAGCTCAAAATTTAAGGCCCAAAAAGCGGTGACATACGGACGGACGGACGGTCATCGCTCAATCGATTTCGCTATTGATGCTGATCACGAATATATATACTTTATAGGGTCTATCTCGATTATTTCTCTATGTTACAAACTATGTGTCAAACTTAATATACCCTTAGGATAGGCTATAAAAAGATTAACCGCCGCAAGTACGTCGTTGTCAGTGGCAACTTACTTCCGTCAACAAAAATACGGTGACACAGAGAAAGACCTGCCAAAAGCGGAAGGTTTGTGGGGTTTTCATACGGTATGTCACAATCAAAGTTTTCGGTCGATGAAATTCTTGTGAATTTACCTGGCGAAACCGCAGTTATTATATACAATTCCTTGATTGATATTTTTGAAAAGCACAACCTGAAAGAGAAAGTTGTTGGATTTTGTGACGATAACGCCAATACAAATTTTGGAGAGTCTTAACGTGAAGGTAAATGTAACCTTTACAGAAAACTTCGAGATGGTGTAGGAAGACAAATAGTCGGTGTGGCCTGCGCAGCGCATATCGCACACAACGCTATTCAAACAGCATGAGATTTGTTACCAGTGGATGTTGAACATACATATATTGTAGTTACGAAAATTGATTCGTACTTTTATATATACAGTATGCGTGTAAAGGTTTTGCGAAGAAGCGGAAATGCAATACAAAAGATTGTTGAGATGCAGTAAAACATGATTGCTTGCATTTTCGCCTGCAATTGAAAGAATCTTCCAAATGTATTCGCCATTGAAATTATACTTTTTATCGCAAGAAAAATGCCCTGCTGTACTACACCAATTTTTCTCTAATGAATGCTCAGAGCTCTGGTTGATCTTTGTTCATTTGCAAGCATCAATATTTAAGGATTCCGTGAAAATGATTGCTGATGTACAGCAGACATACCAACAGTTATTGATGCAGATATCTACGGCGGCTACGTCTTTAAACGAAGAAAGCTTGTTCCACGGAATAAATTACGTGTCAAATTACGTGAACCAGGATGTCCTAAAGAGATGGAAGGAGATGATGGGTAGTACAGAACAACGATGGATGGAGGTGTTGCAACATTTTAAAGAAAACGGGATACCATTCAAAAATTGCATAGCCATCGTCCAGTACCTTCTTTATTTGTCAGGGACAAAAGCACCTACAGAACGGGTGTTTTCATTGATGAATGCCTTATGGACATCGGAAAAATCGTTCCTAAAAGTTGACACATTACGTGCAATGCTTACTCTCAAATTTAATATGGGTAGTTGTGAAAACTTTTATGATATCTTTAATCAAAACCCAGACTTAATTAGTTAAAAAATGCCACTCATGTGAAAAATATGATTTTAAAAAATAAATAAAGATTTCAGTAAGTTATGTTTGTTGGTCTCTTAATTTAAGTGCTTAACCTCTCTCCCTTCTCTCTCATTTCCCCACCCCCCTATCCACAAGAATGCCCCGCATTGGTTTTTTATAAAGTTGACCGCCTTACTCTAGTTGTACACTCTTTTTGACACGAACAAAATTAAGAATTTTTTGTTATTTTTTTGTTTTTGGTCTTTTTATACCCTATCCTAAGGGTATATTAAGTTTGATACATAGTTTGTAACATAGAGAAATAATCGAGATAGACCCTATAAAGTAGATAGTATATTCGCGATCAGTATCAATAGCGAAGACGATTTGGCCTTAAATTTTGAGCTAGGAGGATAAATTTTCATATCTGAGCTTTTAAGAAGGAGAAGCATTACAAGTGTAAAAATTGTTTAAATCCGCCCCCTGCCACGCCCTCTATTTCATAACTTCACTAAATTATATGAAACTGAACAATTTTGATAAGACCAAATATTTAGGCATTTAGATTTTCTACAACTCACGCATGCAAGAGTTTTGGCCACGCCCATTTTTGGGGGGCGTTGTCATTAAAAAAAGCGATTTTCATGAAATTTTACATTTAACATCATCAAACGTTCGACGTTATCGTCGTATATCAGTACAAAATGCAATATGGCCACGCCTCACTTCCTGAGAGATCAAGTTATTTTATACTCTTTTTTGTTAATTAAATACTCCGTTTTTATGCCTCCGTCGTTAACAGGTTATGGCCCCAGGAGCGAATACATTGATAACTATACCTACTTACTTTGTGGCGCTACAGTTCTGGACCTCAACTAACAAGTTAAATTATTGAATAAATCGTATGGTTGATTGTGAGCAGGAAATTGCTGGTGATGAAAAGAATTGGTTTGAAATATCTTTCAGTTTATATAGTTCCATTTATGTAGACATTTTTTGTAGCCCGTTGGTGGTTTGATTTTATTTAAAGACTAGCCGACCTGACGGGCTATGCTCGTGTGTTTTTAAAATGTACGGTATGAATAAGTAGATATTAACGTACGTAACGCTAATTTTTATTATCGGATCTCTGCAATATATTTTCTAAGCAAGCCAAATTAATAAATTAAAAATCGATATCAAAGCAAATTTACAAAATTTTAAATTTAAATATGTCATTTTTATAAACCGTGTAACCACGTACGTATATGTACATATATATTATTTAATTCGAGGTCGATAATGTGCGTATTGTGTTACGAAACTTTAAGACCTGCGGCTTTGCTTATTCACCACCTCTTTATAATATGTTTGCTGTTGTTCCAATAGACTGTACATTGGGCATACTGTGAGTTGAACTATTTTAGTTAAGCTAAGCTCTATTTATTGTCATCGCGAAACAGACCTACGTTGAAAATTGCAGTCATATGGAATAAAAGGGATGCAAGGTGTAAATACAATTATCACTTGGCCGCAGCTGGTAAAGATTGTCGTCTCTATCACATTTTATGGAAAGCTTTCACCTGCATTCGGGTTCCGTTGCACATTTGGTTTTAAATTCCTTAAGCGCATAATAAGAGTGCCTACCTTCAATATTATTTTGTGTGAAGGAATAACTGGGGGTTGAGAGCATGCAAGTATTCCAACAGGTAATGCACCGCCGCCGTGGTTCAAGTGGTTATTGTGGTGGACTACGGGGCAAAGGTTCGTGGTTCAATCCCCAGACAAAACCTACAAATTTCTTCCACGGCCCCACCTCCCGCGAGCATCTGACAAACATCTGAGAGTAAATAGATAGATAGATAGATAGATAGATAGATAGATAGATAAATAATTTATGTTCTTCCAATGTTTGTTATACATAAACATAGTATTTAGGAATTCAAAATTAATTATTTGACTTAAAAGTTGCCTGTCAGGTTAAAGTGATTACAATGTCAATAATTTAGGCTTAGTGAGATAATTTATTTAAGTAAATTCGTTGATCAATAAATTGCGGTATTTAAGTGCGTGTTTTAGGAACATGTATAGCCCGTTCAGAATTCTGATGAACTGTGCCCGGTCGAGTTCATAGCTCCCAAGAAATTGTCTTCTGTATGATTTAAATATAGGGCATCTTAAATACTATAAATTCAAAAACGCTAAGGCTGCAAAAGTCCTTGAAATCACAGTTTCTGAAAAACTCCTAGACGTAGAAACTTGAAATTTTGCACAGTAATTCCTTATAACCTGTATATTTTTGATAATTTTCCGAAATTCGAGGTCTAAGTGGGAAAAAGGGGGTTAATATCGAATTTAGCGTAATTAAAAAATGTTTACACAGCCATAACTAAATAATGGCTTATCTAATTTAAAAACAACAAAAGTGGTTTTAGTAAATTCGTCTCCGATTCATTTAAGATATAAGTTATCCATCTGCGTTGTCCTAAAGCTGAGCAATACTCATAACAAGTAATCAAATCATCCCAATAATTTTCCGTCACTGGAGATCACAGCCATCAAACGTGCACCAGTTGCTATCATTGTCATATCGTGTGTGTGCGTGTGTGACTTGATCGTTTTTGAATTACAGTCGTGCTTCTTTATAATCAAAAACTTTCGGCACGTTTGCAATTTTATTAATCATGATATTAGTAAGGGAATAGACCAAGGACTTACACTTGAAAAAATACATAAGATCGGCAGTTCAGAGGCCGATTGAAATAAATGAAAGTTTTCAGACGATAACGTTATGGAAACAATCAAAAATCCTCCAAATAACATTAATGGCATTTTGCAAATGAAGCAAAATCGATTACTTCGCCAAGTACAAATGTATAATACCTTTGTACTGAAAGGCATTTTATTACGTCTGAAGAAATAATAATTTTGTAAGATGGAGCAGGGGGCGGAAGTGCCCGAGCCCTCTGGATAAAAAAAAGATTATGTTCTCGGTAGGCTTTTTATTGTTCATACGAACAACGCCGAGTGCTATTACCTTCATCTGCTGCTCCACGAAATCCGAGGGCCTACATTCTTCTCAAACTTAAAGACGGTAGATGCTTACATTCAACCTTCATTCCACTCAACTTGCAGGAACTATTGGAAGACGAAAGATTTTGGAGCCAGATAAAGGAAGCTTCCGTCTCTGATTTATCCCATTAAGATCTGTCCGCAATAATGCTGGTTTTTGCCAGTTGTTGAATCCACGACGTCTCTGGGAGAATCGCAGAGATAGTCTGGGTGAAGATATTGTTATAAATTTACGGGGGATTAATTCAATTTATTTGGATTAAAATAAGCAATACAATTGGTTATACAAAAAAACTAAGAACACGATGATCACTGCGCTTGACAGTTGTCACTTCTTAACGAGACGACTAGTTCTTCCCAGTCGTTAGGTTGGAAACTGATTAGTTGGTGAGTTGTTGAGTATCCATGTTGTTGAGTGGTGAATTCAAGCATAAATAACCCATGTAACACCTAACATTCTCCCCCACTTGGGTAGAAACCGCCCCGGTTTCCTGGCCTTGGAGCGTTAAATTTTATAAGTGATATCGGTCAACACCATCCCAATTCTGTAAGGACCCTCCCAGTCAGATTGTAGCTTTGGTGAACTACTCTTCGTTTGGGGTTGTGAAACCAGACGAGATCTCCTTCCTTGAAACCAGCAGTATTTGATGATATGTCATATCTGTTCTTCAGGCGATAAGCGGCTTTAATCATCTCGCAGTGAGCTTTTTGGTGTATTTCATGAAGCTTTTCTTTACGTTCCTTTGCATAGCCGATAAAAAGAGTATTGTCTTCTGGAATCAAACCAAAAAGCAAGTCAGGTGGTAAGAGCATATCTCGCCCGGAAAGCATTCGGTAAGGCACTCTTTAATTGATTCTTGAGAGGCTGCTCTACATTGAAATCGATTGATGTTCATCGATAAACTTGGCTAGAAAGTCGAGTATGGTTTTCTATCCTTTTCTATCAGCACACGTGTCACATTGCGCCCAATAATCTGCTACATCGCGTCTAGCACCAACCCAATAGCAACGTCTTCTGAGCTTGTCGAAAGTTTTGTTGATGCCAAAATGCCCACCAAAAACGCTGTCGTGAAACATCTTCAGTACATTGCCTCTCATTGCAACAGGAATAATTGGCAACCATTGCTCGTTCTGATGAGTAGTAAGTGGAGTCCAACGCTTGCAGAGTGCATCATCTACTATTCTAAAAGCGGCAAACTGTGCCCAATATGCCTTGAGCTCGCCTTGTTCACTTGAAACCTCGGACCAGTCCGGTAGCTCTCCGGCAAGTACCCAAGACCTGATGGTACTCGTTATTTCATCTGTTTTTTTGGTGCTCTATCAAATCTGTAAGATTGAACTCACAATTTATAGGTGTTATAACATTTACCTGCTCCTTCCGAATCTTAGACTACTTTCCATTACAGTGACGAGTCACAAGGCCGTCTTGAAAGAGCATCAGTATTCGAATGATGACGACCTGCACGATAATGTACGATATAGTCATACTGCTGCAATCGTTCTAACCAGCAAGCAAGTTGCCCTTCCGGATTCTTGAAATTTAGTAGCCAGTTCAATGCTGCATGATCTGTACGCAGGAAAAACTTTCGTCCGAACAGGTAGGTATGAAAGCGTTCAATAGCCTTTATAACAGCGAGCAGCTCTTTTCTTGTAGTGCAGTAGTTTCGCTCCGCCTTACTTAAAGACTTACTAAAGTAGGCGATCACTATTTCCCTGCCATTCTGTTTCTGGAAAAAAACGCTTCCAATTCCCCCGTTGCAGGCGTCTGTATCCAGGACGAATTCTTCATTTGGATGTGGATAAGACAATATAGGTGGCGTGGTCAACTTCTGTTTAAGCGTTTCGAACGCGCAGGCAGCTTCCTCACTCCATTGAAACGGGACACCCTTTTCTATTAGGCGTTGGAAAGGGCGAGTAATTTGTGCGAAATTGGGAGCGAACTGCCTGTAATAAGTGCAGAGACCAACAAAACTGCGTAGTTCCTTTAAGTTTTGTGGGGAAGGCCATGTCCGAATAGCTTCGGTTATACTGGGGTTTGGCTGAACGCCTTTAAAAGATATTACGTGTCCCAAAAATGGAACTTCCTTTTGAAATAATGAACGAGAACATCATCTAAATAGACTAAACAGCTATTAAGTCTAAATCCATGCAGAAATTTCGTCATTAACCGTTCAAAAGTCGCAGGAGCATTTGTAAGCCCGAAGCTCATGACCTTAAAATTCCATAGTCCTTTTATTCCACCTACGATCCGACACTTTGAAACCGCCCGTGTGATCATTTGTGTAAGCATTGAAAATAATTGTCGGGCTTTTAACCTGCTCCAGTGGTTGCCCTTTACCACTGACACTTACTCGTTTCCCGAATTGTTGCAATGTTGCTCACTGCAGTCGAACCCAGCTTTCATGTAATCGCCGCCTCTGCGTCTCCATTGCCGCTTATTCTGTGTGTGTGACTGTGTTTGGGTTGGGACATTACTACTCAACTCTGCACAATGTGTTGTGTAATTGGTTAGTGTGTTCATGCGCGAGTTACGTTTTAACGTTGGCCGGGAGAAAAAAAAATGAATTTCTTTTCTTTTTAATTGGTCAACGGGGACCTTTCGTTTATTTATTGCATCGAAGTTACAAAAGAACACTTAATACTAGGTAGAAATATGACCCGCCGTCTTCAGCGCCGCTGCGATCATCGATGACTATAACCGAAATATTGGTCTGTTGTTGGAGGTTTCGCTTTCCTTTTTATAGGTACATATTGATGACACTGCACAACTAAGTTGACCCATATTTGCATGTTTGTTGTTGTCCGGGTTGTTTGCTATGTCATTATTTGGTGGTGGCGTAACTGGGGCGATCAATATTGTTGCCCTAGGTGGCTTCGGGGGAATGACCAGAGTTGCTGGTGTTGTATACATTACTCCTTCTCGGTTTAGATATGAATTCTCCTGAATTTTATTTTCTGTTCTTTTTACTTTATATGATTTAGTACAATAATGTGTAAAAATAGATACTACAATAATTAAACTTATTACAATGCTAAGATTCAAACTGTATGATATATTTCTGTGTAGTCTTAATTCTTTTATTTCTTTGATATTTTCAAAGTTACTAGAAAAATATCATCAAATGTAAGGGTTTTGGTAAATGTGGAGTTTATATTGTTATCAGGGTAGAAATATGTGTCTTGGAAAGTATCTTGCTTATTGTAAAAAGATTCATTTAACAAACTGATTTGACAATTAAAGAAGTTAATGATATAATTTTTGTTTAGTGTAATATTTCGTTCATCACAATTTTGCTAAGTATATCTTTGTTAGCATTTTTTATACCCTATCCTAAGGGTATATTAAGTTTGACACATAGTTTGTAACATAGAGAAATAATCGAGATAGACCCTATAAAGTATATATATTCGTGATCAGCATCAATAGCGAAATCGATTGAGCGATGACCGTCCGTCCGTCCGTCCGTCCGTCCGTATGTCACCGCTTTTTGGGCCTTAAATTTTGAGCTAGGACGATGAAATTTCATATCTGGGCTTCTGAGAAAAAGATACAGTACAAGTGTAAATTTTTGAAATCCGCCCACTGCCACACCCACTTTTTCATAACTTCATTAAATTATATGAAACCGAAAAATTTTGTTAAGACCAAATATTTAGGTATTCAGACTCCCTACAATCCGCTCATACAAACGTTTTGGCCACGACCACTTTTTGGTGGCGTTTTCATCATAAAACCGATTTTGATAAAATTTTTCATGTAACATCCCCAAACGTTCGAGGTTATAGCCATATTTGAGTA
The DNA here is from genome assembly GCA_905220385.1 of Xylota sylvarum. Lineage (NCBI taxonomy): Eukaryota > Metazoa > Arthropoda > Insecta > Diptera > Syrphidae > Xylota > Xylota sylvarum. The sequence goes on along the minus strand of LR999958.1, from coordinate 81,823,820 downwards.
CGAAATGCAATTTGGCCACGCCCACTTTATAGAGAGGAGGATAGGGTATTAAACGATCCGTTCCAAACGAATTGTAGCTTTTCTGTATGTTTTTATTTGAGTTTCATTATTATACCTTAATTTACAATTTTTTGTTAGAGTGCAATGTTTACTTAATTTTAATTCACTTACGGTGATATCTGACTGATATGTATATATCTTATTTTGTATCTCTATAATATATTCATCTTTACTAACTATTTCAAAGTTTTCCTTATTTGGTAACGGGGTTACTAATTTTTTTTCGACTGATATGTAGTTTTTCGGAATTTTTATTGCGATTATAATAAGATTATTTTTATATTCGGAAATGCCTATTTTTAGCTTATAAAAATCAATTTCGTATTCATTAATTTCTTCCATTGTGAGGATACTTGGGTGAATAATGTTATATTTCGCGGATACAATGTTATCTTGTATTTGGTTGATTTTATTTTCCAAGAAATCTAGTTTGGTAATTTGGACTAAGTATAGTTGTTGTTTTAAGAGTTTATTCATGA
>LR999958.1:81203281-81218281 GCA_905220385.1 Xylota sylvarum | reverse complement strand
AAAAGCGGTGACATACGGATGGACGGACGGACGGACGGTCATCGGTCAATCGATTTCGCTATTGATGCTGATCACGAATATATATACTTTATAGGGTCTATCTCGATTATTTCTCTATGTTACAAACTATGTGTCAAACCTAATATAGCCTTAGGATAGGGTATAAAAAAAGAGAAAAGGACTCTTAGCTTGCAAAGTGGTGATTGGCACCACATAAAAGTGAAGAAAAAACATACAGAAAAGCTACAATCCGTCTGGAACGGATCGTCTGATACCCTATCCACCTCCCTATAAAGTGGGCGTGGCCAAATTGCATTTTGTACTCAAATATGGCTATAATGCCGAACGTTGAGGATGTTACATGTAAAATTTTATCAAAATAGGTTTTTTGATGATAACGCCCCCAAAAAGTGGGCGTGGTCAAAACTCTTCTATGGGTGAATTGTAGGGAATCTGAATGCCTAAATATTTGGTCTTAACAAAATTTTTCGGTTTCATATAATTTAGTGAAGTTATAAAAAGTGGGCGTGGCAGTGGGCGGATTTCAAAAATGTTTACACTTGTACTGTATCTTTTTCTCGGAAGCCCAGATATGAAATTTCATCGTCCTAGCTCAAAATTTAAGGCCCAAAAAGCGGTGACATACGGATGGACGGACGGACGGTCATCGCTCAATCGATTTCGCTATTGATGCTGATCACGAATATATATACCTTAAAGGGTCTATCTCGATTATTTCTCTATGTTACAAACTATGTGTCAAACTTAATATACCCTTAGGATAGGGTATAAACATACAGAAAAGCTACAATCCGTCTGGAACGGATCGTATGATACCCTATCCTCCTCTCTATAAAGTGGGCGTGGCCAAATTGCATATTGTACTCAAATATAGCTATAATGTCGAACGTTTGAGGATGTTGCATGTAAAATTTTATCAAAATAGGTTTTTTGATGATAACGCCCCCAAAAAGTGGGCGTGGCCAAGACTGTTCTATGGGTGAATTGTAGGGAAACTAAATACCCACATATTTGGTCTTAACAACATTTTTCGGTTTCATATAATTTAGTAAAGTTATAAAAAAGTAGGCGTGGCAGTGGGCGGATGTAAAAAAATTTTACACTTGTACTGTATCTTTTCGTCAGAAGCCCAGATATGAAATTTTAGCGTCCTACTTAAAAATTTAAGGCACAAAAATCGGTTTTGTGATGAAAACGCCCCCAAAAAGTGGGCGTGGCCAAAACTTTTGTATGGGTGGATTGTAGGGAATCAGAATGCCTTAATATTTGGTCTTAACAAAATTTTTCGGTTTCATATAATTTAGTGAAGTTATAAAAAGTGGGCGTGGCAGTGGGCGGATTTCAAAAATGTTTACACTTGTACTGTATCTTTTTCTCGGAAGTCCAGATATGAAATTTCATCGTCCTAGCTCAAAATTTAAGGCCCAAAAAGCGGTGACATACGGATGGACGGACGGACGGACGGACGGTCATCGCTCAATCGATTTCGCTATTGATGCTGATCACGAATATATATACTTTATAGGGTCTATCTCGATTATTTCTCTATGTTACAAACTATGTGTCAAACTTAATATACCCTTAGGATAGGGTATAAACATACAGAAAAGCTGATCACGAATATATATACTCCATGTTACAAACTAAGTGTCAAACTTAATATACCCTTAGGATAGGGTATAAAAACATACAGAAAAGCTACAATCCGTCTGGAACGGATCGTTTGATACCCTATCCTCCTCTCTATAAAGTGGGCGTGGCGAAATTGCATTTTGTACTCAAATATATCTATAACCTCGAACGTTTGAGGATGTTACATGTAAAATTTTATCAAAATCGGTTTTTTGATGAAAACGCCCCCAAAAACTGGGCGTGGCCAAACTATTCTATGGGTAAATTGTAGGGAATCTGAATACCTAAATATTTGGACTTAACAAACTTTTTCGGTTTCATATAATTTAGTGAAGTTATGAAAAAGTAGGAGTGGCAGTGGGCGGATTTAAAAACTGTTTGCACTTGTACTGTATCTTTTTCTCAGGAGCCCAGATATGAAATTTCAGCGTCCTAGCTCAAAATTTAAGGCCTTAGGGTATGTCATATACGGACGGACGGACGGACGGACGGTCATCGGTCAATCGATTTCGCTATTGATGCTGATCACGAATATATATACTTTATAGGGTCTATCTCGATTATTTCTCTATGTTACAAACTATGTGTCAAACCTAATATAGCCTTAGGATAGGGTATAAAAAAAGAGAAAAGGACTCTTAGCTTGCAAAGTGGTGATTGGCACCACATAAAAGTGAAGAAAAAACATACAGAAAAGCTACAATCCGTCTGGAACGGATCGTATGATACCCTATCCTCCTCTCTATAAAGTGGGCGTGGCCAAATTGCATTTTGTACTCAAATATAGCTATAATGTCGAACGTTTGAGGATGTTACATGTAAAATTTTATCAAAATAGGTTTTTTGATGATAACGCCCCCAAAAAGTGGGAGTGGCCAAAACTGTTCTATGGGTGAATTGTAGGGAATCTGAATGCCTAAATATTTGGTCTTAACAAAATTTTTCGGTTTCATATAATTTAGTGAAGTTATAAAAAGTGGGCGTGGCAGTGGGCGGATTTCAAAAATGTTTACACTTGTACTGTATCTTTTTCTCGGAAGCCCAGATATGAAATTTCATCGTCCTAGCTCAAAATTTAAGGCCCAAAAAGCGGTGACATACGGATGGACGGACGGACGGTCATCGCTCAATCGATTTCGCTATTGATGCTGATCACGAATATATATACCTTAAAGGGTCTATCTCGATTATTTCTCTATGTTACAAACTATGTGTCAAACTTAATATACCCTTAGGATAGGGTATAAACATACAGAAAAGCTACAATCCGTCTGGAACGGATCGTATGATACCCTATCCACCTCCCTATAAAGTGGGCGTGGCCAAATTGCAATTTGTACTCAAATATGGCTATAATGCCGAACGTTGAGGATGTTACATGTAAAATTTTATCAAAATAGGTTTTTTGATGATAACGCCCCCAAAAAGTGGGCGTGGTCAAAACTCTTCTATGGGTGAATTGTAGGGAATCTGAATGCCTAAATATTTGGTCTTAACAAAATTTTTCGGTTTCATATAATTTAGTGAAGTTATAAAAAGTGGGCGTGGCAGTGGGCGGATTTCAAAAATGTTTACACTTGTACTGTATCTTTTTCTCGGAAGCCCAGATATGAAATTTCATCGTCCTAGCTCAAAATTTAAGGCCCAAAAAGCGGTGACATACGGATGGACGGACGGACGGTCATCGCTCAATCGATTTCGCTATTGATGCTGATCACGAATATATATACCTTAAAGGGTCTATCTCGATTATTTCTCTATGTTACAAACTATGTGTCAAACTTAATATACCCTTAGGATAGGGTATAAACATACAGAAAAGCTACAATCCGTCTGGAACGGATCGTATGATACCCTATCCTCCTCTCTATAAAGTGGGCGTGGCCAAATTGCATATTGTACTCAAATATAGCTATAATGTCGAACGTTTGAGGATGTTGCATGTAAAATTTTATCAAAATAGGTTTTTTGATGATAACGCCCCCAAAAAGTGGGCGTGGCCAAGACTGTTCTATGGGTGAATTGTAGGGAAATTAAATACCCAAATATTTGGTCTTAACAAAATTTTTCGGTTTCATATAATTTAGTGAAGTTATAAAAAAGTAGGCGTGGCAGTGGGCGGATGTAAAAAAATTTTACACTTGTACTGTATCTTTTCGTCAGAAGCCCAGATATGAAATTTTAGCGTCCTACTTAAAAATTTAAGGCACAAAAATCGGTTTTGTGATGAAAACGCCCCCAATCGATTTCGCTATTGATGCTGATCACGAATATATATACTTTATAGGGTCTATCTCGATTATTTCTCTATGTTACAAACTATGTGTCAAACCTAATATAGCCTTAGGATAGGGTATAAAAAAAGAGAAAAGGACTCTTAGCTTGCAAAGTGGTGATTGGCACCACATAAAAGTGAAGAAAAAACATACAGAAAAGCTACAATCCGTCTGGAACGGATCGTCTGATACCCTATCCACCTCCCTATAAAGTGGGCGTGGCCAAATTGCAATTTGTACTCAAATATGGCTATAATGCCGAACGTTGAGGATGTTACATGTAAAATATTATCAAAATAGGTTTTTTGATGATAACGCCCCCAAAAAGTGGGCGTGGCCAAAACTTTTGTATGGGTGGATTGTAGGGAATCAGAATGCCTTAATATTTGGTCTTAACAAAATTTTTCGGTTTCATATAATTTAGTCAAGTTATAAAAAAGTAGGCGTGGCAGTGGGCGGATGTAAAAAAATTTTACACTTGTACTGTATCTTTTTCTTGGAAGCCCAGATACGAAATTTCAGCGTCCTAGTTAAAAATTTAAGGCCCAAAACTCGGTTTTATGATGAAAACGCCCCCAAAAAGTGGGCGTGGACAAAAATTTTATATGGGTGGATTGTAGGGAATCTGAATGCCTAAATATTTGGTCTTAACAAAATTTTTCGGTTTCATATAATTTAGTGAAGTTATGAAAAAGTGGGCGTGGCAGTGGGCGGATTTAAAAAATTTTTACACTTGTACTGTATCTTTTTCTCAGAAGCCCAGATATGAAATTTCATCGTTCTAGCTCAAAATTTAAGGCCCAAAAAGCGGTGACATACGGACGGACGGACGGACGGACGGACGGACGGTCATCGCTCAATCGATTTCGCTATTGATGCTGATCACGAATATATATACTTTATAGGGTCTATCTCGATTATTTCTCTATGTTACAAACTATGTGTCAAACTTAATATACCCTTAGGATAGGGTAAAAACATACAGAAAAGCTACAATCCGTCTGGAACGGATCGTATGATACCCTATCCTCCTCTCTATAAAGTGGGCGTGGCCAAATTGCATTTTGTACTCAAATATAGCTATAATGTCGAACGTTTGAGGATTTTACATGTAAAATTTTATCAAAATAGGTTTTTTGATGATAACGCCCCCAAAAAGTGGGCGTGGCCAAAACTTTTGTATGGGTGGATTGTAGGGAATCTGAATGCCTTAATTTTTGGTCTTAACAAAATTTTTCGGTTTCATATAATTTAGTGAAGTTATGAAAAAGTGGGCGTGGCAGTAGGCGGATTTCAAAGATTTTTACACTTGTACTGTATCTTTCTCTCGGAAGCCCAGATATGAAATTTCATCGTCCTAGCTCAAAATTTAAGGCCCAAAAAGCGGTAACATACGGATGGACAGACGGACGGACGGACGGTCATCGCTCAATCGATTTCGCTATTGATGCTGATCACGAATATATATACTTTATAGGGTCTATCTCGATTATTTCTCTATGTTACAAACTATGTGTCAAACTTAATATACCCTTAGGATAGGGTATAAACATACAGAAAAGCTACAATCCGTCTGGAACGGATCGTATGATACCCTATCCTCCTCTCTATAAAGTGGGCGTGGCCAAATTGCATATTGTACTCAAATATAGCTATAATGTGAATTGTAGGGAAACTAAATACCCAAATATTTGGTCTTAACAAAATTTTTCGGTTTCATATAATTTAGTGAAGTTATAAAAAAGTAGCCGTGGCAGTGGGCGGATGTAAAAAAATTTTACACTTGTGCTGTATCTTTTTATTGGAAGCCCAGATATGAAATTTCAGCGTCCTAGTAAAAAATTTAAGGCCCAAAAATCGGTTTTGTGATGAAAACGCCCCCAAAAAGTGGGCGTGGCCAAAACTGTTCTATGGGTGAATTGTAGGGAATCTAAATACCCAAATATTTGATCTTAAAAAATTTTTTCGGTTTCATATAATTTGGTTAAGTTATAAAAAGGTGGCGTGGCAGTGGGCGGATGTAAAAAAAATTTACACATGTGCTGTATCTTTTTCTGGGAAGCCCAGATATGAAATTTCAACGTCCTAGTTAAAAATTTAAGGCCCAGAAATCGGTTTTGTGATGAAAACGCAACCAAAAAATGGGCGTGGCCAAACTTTTGTATGGGTGGATTATAGGGAATCTGAATGCCTAAATATTTGGTCTTAACAAAATTTTTCGGTTTCATATAATTTAATGAAGTTATGAAAAAGTGGGCGTGGCAGTGGGCGGATTTCAAAAATTTTTACACTTGTACTGTATCTTTTTCTCAGAAGCCCAGATATGAAATTTCATCGCTCTAGCTCAAAATTTAAGGCCCAAAAAGCGGTGACATACGGACGGACGGACGGACGGACAGACGGACGGTCATCGCTCAATCGATTTCGCTATTGATGCTGATCACGAATATATATACTTTATAGGGTCTATCTCGATTATTTCTCTATGTTACAAACTATGTGTCAAACTTAATATACCCTTAGGATAGGGTATAAACATACAGAAAAGCTACAATCCGTCTGGAACGGATCGTATGATACCCTATCCTCCTCTCTATAAAGTGGGCGTGGCCAAATTGCATATTGTACTCAAATATAGCTATAATGTGAATTGTAGGGAAACTAAATACCCAAATATTTGGTCTTAACAAAATTTTTCGGTTTCATATAATTTAGTGAAGTTATAAAAACGTAGCCGTGGCAGTGGGCGGATGTAAAAAAATTTTACACTTGTGCTGTATCTTTTTCTTGGAAGCCCAGATATGAAATTTCAGCGTCCTAGTAAAAAATTTAAGGCCCAAAAATCGGTTTTGTGATGAAAACGCCCCCAAAAAGTGGGCGTGGCCAAAACTGTTCTATGGGTGAATTGTAGGGAATCTAAATACCCAAATATTTGATCTTAAAAAATTTTTTCGGTTTCATATAATTTGGTTAAGTTATAAAAAGGTGGCGTGGCAGTGGGCGGATGTAAAAAAAATTTACACATGTGCTGTATCTTTTTCTGGGAAGCCCAGATATGAAATTTCAGCGTCCTAGTTAAAAATTTAAGGCCCAAAAATCGGTTTTGTGATGAAAACGCCCCCAAAAAGTGGGCGTGGCCAAAACTCTTCTATGGGTGAATTGTAGGGAATCTGAATGCCTAAATATTTGGTCTTAACAAAATTTTTCGGTTTCATATAATTTAGTGAAGTTATGAAAAAGTGGGCGTGGCAGTGGGCGGCTTTCAAAAATTTTTACACTTGTACTGTATCTTTTTCTTGGAAGTCCAGATATGAAATTTCAGCGTCCTAGTTAAAAATTTAAGGCCCAAAAATCGGTTTTGTGATGAAAACGCCCCCAAAAAGTGGGCGTGGTCAAAACTCTTCTATGGGCGAATTGTAGGGAATCTGAATGCCTAAATATTTGGTCTTAACAAAATTTTTCGGTTTCATATAATTTAGTGAAGTTATAAAAAGTGGGCGTGGCAGTGGGCGGATTTCAAAAATGTTTACACTCGTACTGTATCTTTTTCTCGGAAGCCCAGATATGAAATTTCATCGTCCTAGCTCAAAATTTAAGGCCCAAAAAGCGGTGACATACGGATGGACGGACGGACGGTCATCGCTCAATCGATTTCGCTATTGATGCTGATCACGAATATATATACCTTAAAGGGTCTATCTCGATTATTTCTCTATGTTACAAACTATGTGTCAAACTTAATATACCCTTAGGATAGGGTATAAACATACAGAAAAGCTACAATCCGTCTGGAACGGATCGTATGATACCCTATCCTCCTCTCTATAAAGTGGGCGTGGCCAAATTGCATATTGTACTCAAATATAGCTATAATGTCGAACGTTTGAGGATGTTGCATGTAAAATTTTATCAAAATAGGTTTTTTGATGATAACGCCCCCAAAAAGTGGGCGTGGCCAAGACTGTTCTATGGGTGAATTGTAGGGAAACTAAATACCCAAATATTTGGTCTTAACAAAATTTTTCGGTTTCATATAATTTAGTGAAGTTATAAAAAAGTAGCCGTGGCAGTGGGCGGATGTAAAAAAATTTTACACTTGTACTGTATCTTTTCGTCAGAAGCCCAGATATGAAATTTTAGCGTCCTACGTAAAAATTTAAGGCTCAAAAATCGGTTTTGTGATGAAAACGCCCCCAAAAAGTGGGCGTAGCCAAAACTTTTGTATAGGTGGATTGTAGGGAATCTGAATGCCTTAATTTTTGGTCTTAACAAAATTTTTCGGTTCCATATAATTTAGTGAAGTTATGAAAAAGTGGGCGTGGCAGTAGGCGGATTTCAAAAATTTTTACACTTGTACTGTATCTTTCTCTCGGAAGCCCAGATATGAAATTTCATCGTCCTAGCTCAAAATTTAAGGCCCAAAAAGCGGTGACATACGGATGGACAGACGGACGGACGGACGGACGGACGGTCATCGCTCAATCGATTTCGCTATTGATGCTGATCACGAATATATATACTTTATAGGGTCTATCTCGATTATTTCTCTATGTTACAAACTATGTGTCAAACTTAATATACCCTTAGGATAGGGTATAAACATACAGAAAAGCTACAATCCGTCTGGAACGGATCGTATGATACCCTATCCTCCTCTCTATAAAGTGGGCGTGGCCAAATTGCATATTGTACTCAAATATAGCTATAATGTGAATTGTAGGGAAACTAAATACCCAAATATTTGGTCTTAACAAAATTTTTCGGTTTCATATAATTTAGTGAAGTTATAAAAAAGTAGCCGTGGCAGTGGGCGGATGTAAAAAAATTTTACACTTGTGCTGTATCTTTTTATTGGAAGCCCAGATATGAAATTTCAGCGTCCTAGTAAAAAATTTAAGGCCCAAAAATCGGTTTTGTGATGAAAACGCCCCCAAAAAGTGGGCGTGGCCAAAACTGTTCTATGGGTGAATTGTAGGGAATCTAAATACCCAAATATTTGATCTTAAAAAATTTTTTCGGTTTCATATAATTTAGTTAAGTTATAAAAAGGTGGCGTGGCAGTGGGCGGATGTAAAAAAGATTTACACATGTGCTGTATCTTTTTCTGGGAAGCCCAGATATGAAATTTCAGCGTCCTAGTTAAAAATTTAAGGCCCAAAAATCGGTTTTGTGATGAAAACGCCCCCAAAAAGTGGGCGTGGCCAAAACTCTTCTATGGGTGAATTGTAGGGAATCTGAATGCCTAAATATTTGGTCTTAACAAAATTTTTCGGTTTCATATAATTTAGTGAAGTTATGAAAAAGTGGGCGTGGCAGTGGGCGGCTTTCAAAAATTTTTACACTTGTACTGTATCTTTTTCTTGGAAGTCCAGATATGAAATTTCAGCGTCCTAGTTAAAAATTTAAGGCCCAAAAATCGGTTTTGTGATGAAAACGCCCCCAAAAAGTGGGCGTGGCCAAAACTCTTCTATGGGTGAATTGTAGGGAATCTGAATGCCTAAATATTTAGACTTAACAAACTTTTTCGGTTTCATATAATTTAGTGAAGTTATGAAAAAGTAGGCGTGGCAGTGGGCGGATTTAAAAAATGTTTGCACTTGTACTGTATCTTTTTCTCAGGAGCCCAGATATGAAATTTCAGCGTCCTAGCTCAAAATTTAAGGCCTTAGGGTATGTCACATACGGACGGACGGACGGACGGACGGTCATCGGTCAATCGATTTCGCTATTGATGCTGATCACGAATATATATACTTTATAGGGTCTATCTCGATTATTTCTCTATGTTACAAACTATGTGTCAAACCTAATATAGCCTTAGGATAGGGTATAAAAAAAGAGAAAAGGACTCTTAGCTTGCAAAGTGGTGATTGGCACCACATAAAAGTGAAGAAAAAACATACAGAAAAGCTACAATTCGTCTGGAACGGATCGTCTGATACCCTATCCACCTCCCTATAAAGTGGGCGTGGCCAAATTGCATTTTGTACTCAAATATAGCTATAATGCCGAACGTTGAGGATGTTACATGTAAAATTTTATCAAAATAGGTTTTTTGATGATAACGCCCCCAAAAAGTGGGCGTGGCCAAGACTGTTCTATGGGTGAATTGTAGGGAAACTAAATACCCAAATATTTGGTCTTAACAAAATTTTTCGGTTTCATATAATTTAGTGAAGTTATAAAAAAGTAGCCGTGGCAGTGGGCGGATGTAAAAAAATTTTACACTTGTACTGTATCTTTTCGTCAGAAGCCCAGATATGAAATTTTAGCGTCCTACGTAAAAATTTAAGGCTCAAAAATCGGTTTTGTGATGAAAACGCCCCCAAAAAGTGGGCGTAGCCAAAACTTTTGTATAGGTGGATTGTAGGGAATCTGAATGCCTTAATTTTTGGTCTTAACAAAATTTTTCGGTTTCATATAATTTAGTGAAGTTATGAAAAAGTGGGCGTGGCAGTAGGCGGATTTCAAAAATTTTTACACTTGTACTGTATCTTTCTCTCGGAAGCCCAGATATGAAATTTCATCGTCCTAGCTCAAAATTTAAGGCCCAAAAAGCGGTGACATACGGATGGACAGACGGACGGACGGACGGACGGACGGTCATCGCTCAATCGATTTCGCTATTGATGCTGATCACGAATATATATACTTTATAGGGTCTATCTCGATTATTTCTCTATGTTACAAACTATGTGTCAAACTTAATATACCCTTAGGATAGGGTATAAACATACAGAAAAGCTACAATCCGTCTGGAACGGATCGTATGATACCCTATCCTCCTCTCTATAAAGTGGGCGTGGCCAAATTGCATATTGTACTCAAATATAGCTATAATGTGAATTGTAGGGAAATTAAATACCCAAATATTTGGTCTTAACAAAATTTTTCGGTTTCATATAATTTAGTGAAGTTATAAAAAAGTAGCCGTGGCAGTGGGTGGATGTAAAAAAATTTTACACTTGTGCTGTATCTTTTTATTGGAAGCCCAGATATGAAATTTCAGCGTCCTAGTAAAAAATTTAAGGCCCAAAAATCGGTTTTGTGATGAAAACGCCCCCAAAAAGTGGGCGTGGCCAAAACTGTTCTATGGGTGAATTGTAGGGAATCTAAATACCCAAATATTTGATCTTAAAAAATTTTTTCGGTTTCATATAATTTAGTTAAGTTATAAAAAGGTGGCGTGGCAGTGGGCGGATGTAAAAAAGATTTACACATGTGCTGTATCTTTTTCTGGGAAGCCCAGATATGAAATTTCAGCGTCCTAGTTAAAAATTTAAGGCCCAAAAATCGGTTTTGTGATGAAAACGCCCCCAAAAAGTGGGCGTGGCCAAAACTCTTCTATGGGTGAATTGTAGGGAATCTGAATGCCTAAATATTTGGTCTTAACAAAATTTTTCGGTTTCATATAATTTAGTGAAGTTATGAAAAAGTGGGCGTGGCAGTGGGCGGCTTTCAAAAATTTTTACACTTGTACTGTATCTTTTTCTTGGAAGTCCAGATATGAAATTTCAGCGTCCTAGTTAAAAATTTAAGGCCCAAAAATCGGTTTTGTGATGAAAACGCCCCCAAAAAGTGGGCGTGGCCAAAACTCTTCTATGGGTGAATTGTAGGGAATCTGAATGCCTAAATATTTAGACTTAACAAACTTTTTCGGTTTCATATAATTTAGTGAAGTTATGAAAAAGTAGGCGTGGCAGTGGGCGGATTTAAAAAATGTTTGCACTTGTACTGTATCTTTTTCTCAGGAGCCCAGATATGAAATTTCAGCGTCCTAGCTCAAAATTTAAGGCCTTAGGGTATGTCACATACGGACGGACGGACGGACGGACGGTCATCGGTCAATCGATTTCGCTATTGATGCTGATCACGAATATATATACTTTATAGGGTCTATCTCGATTATTTCTCTATGTTACAAACTATGTGTCAAACCTAATATAGCCTTAGGATAGGGTATAAAAAAAGAGAAAAGGACTCTTAGCTTGCAAAGTGGTGATTGGCACCACATAAAAGTGAAGAAAAAACATACAGAAAAGCTACAATCCGTCTGGAACGGATCGTCTGATACCCTATCCACCTCCCTATAAAGTGGGCGTGGCCAAATTGCATTTTGTACTCAAATATAGCTATAATGCCGAACGTTGAGGATGTTACATGTAAAATTTTATCAAAATAGGTTTTTTGATGATAACGCCCCCAAAAAGTGGGCGTGGTCAAAACTCTTCTATGGGTGAATTGTAGGGAATCTGAATGCCTAAATATTTGGTCTTAACAACATTTTTCGGTTTCATATAATTTAGTGAAGTTATAAAAAGTGGGCGTGGCAGTGGGCGGATTTCAAAAATGTTTACACTTGTACTGTATCTTTTTCTCGGAAGCCCAGATATGAAATTTCATCGTCCTAGCTCAAAATTTAAGGCCCAAAAAGCGGTGACATACGGATGGACGGACGGACGGTCATCGCTCAATCGATTTCGCTATTGATGCTGATCACGAATATATATACCTTAAAGGGTCTATCTCGATTATTTCTCTATGTTACAAACTCTGTGTCAAACTTAATATACCCTTAGGATAGGGTATAAACATACAGAAAAGCTACAATCCGTCTGGAACGGATCGTATGATACCCTATCCTCCTCTCTATAAAGTGGGCGTGGCCAAATTGCATATTGTACTCAAATATAGCTATAATTTCGAACGTTTGAGGATGTTGCATGTAAAATTTTATCAAAATAGGTTTTTTGATGATAACGCCCCCAAAAAGTGGGCGTGGCCAAGACTGTTCTATGGGTGAATTGTAGGGAAACTAAATACCCAAATAATTGGTCTTAACAAAATTTTTCGGTTTCATATAATTTAGTGAAGTTATAAAAACGTAGCCGTGGCAGTGGGCGGATGTAAAAAAATTTTACACTTGTACTGTATCTTTTTCTTGGAAGCCCAGATATGAAATTTCAGCGTCCTAGTAAAAAATTTAAGGCCCAAAAATCGGTTTTGTGATGAAAACGCCCCCAAAAAGTGGGCGTGGCCAAAACTGTTCTATGGGTGAATTGTAGGGAATCTAAATACCCAAATATTTGATCTTAAAAAATTTTTTCGGTTTCATATAATTTAGTTAAGTTATAAAAAGGTGGCGTGGCAGTGGGCGGATGTAAAAAAGATTTACACATGTGCTGTATCTTTTTCTGGGAAGCCCAGATATGAAATTTCAGCGTCCTAGTTAAAAATTTAAGGCCCAAAAATCGGTTTTGTGATGAAAACGCCCCCAAAAAGTGGGCGTGGCCAAAACTCTTCTATGGGTGAATTGTAGGGAATCTGAATGCCTAAATATTTGGTCTTAACAAAATTTTTCGGTTTCATATAATTTAGTGAAGTTATGAAAAAGTGGGCGTGGCAGTGGGCGGCTTTCAAAAATTTTTACACTTGTACTGTATCTTTTTCTTGGAAGTCCAGATATGAAATTTCAGCGTCCTAGTTAAAAATTTAAGGCCCAAAAATCGGTTTTGTGATGAAAACGCCCCCAAAAAGTGGGCGTGGCCAAAACTCTTCTATGGGTGAATTGTAGGGAATCTGAATGCCTAAATATTTGGACTTAACAAACTTTTTCGGTTTCATATAATTTAGTGAAGTTATGAAAAAGTAGGCGTGGCAGTGGGCGGATTTAAAAAATGTTTGCACTTGTACTGTATCTTTTTCTCAGGAGCCCAGATATGAAATTTCAGCGTCCTAGCTCAAAATTTAAGGCCTTAGGGTATGTCACATACGGACGGACGGACGGACGGACGGTCATCGGTCAATCGATTTCGCTATTGATGCTGATCACGAATATATATACTTTATAGGGTCTATCTCGATTATTTCTCTATGTTACAAACTATGTGTCAAACCTAATATAGCCTTAGGATAGGGTATAAAAAAAGAGAAAAGGACTCTTAGCTTGCAAAGTGGTGATTGGCACCACATAAAAGTGAAGAAAAAACATACAGAAAAGCTACAATCCGTCTGGAACGGATCGTCTGATACCCTATCCACCTCCCTATAAAGTGGGCGTGGCCAAATTGCATTTTGTACTCAAATATAGCTATAATGCCGAACGTTGAGGATGTTACATGTAAAATTTTATCAAAATAGGTTTTTTGATGATAACGCCCCCAAAAAGTGGGCGTGGTCAAAACTCTTCTATGGGTGAATTGTAGGGAATCTGAATGCCTAAATATTTGGTCTTAACAACATTTTTCGGTTTCATATAATTTAGTGAAGTTATAAAAAGTGGGCGTGGCAGTGGGCGGATTTCAAAAATGTTTACACTTGTACTGTATCTTTTTCTCGGAAGCCCAGATATGAAATTTCATCGTCCTAGCTCAAAATTTAAGGCCCAAAAAGCGGTGACATACGGATGGACGGACGGACGGTCATCGCTCAATCGATTTCGCTATTGATGCTGATCACGAATATATATACCTTAAAGGGTCTATCTCGATTATTTCTCTATGTTACAAACTCTGTGTCAAACTTAATATACCCTTAGGATAGGGTATAAACATACAGAAAAGCTACAATCCGTCTGGAACGGATCGATGATACCCTATCCTCCTCTCTATAAAGTGGGCGTGGCCAAATTGCATATTGTACTCAAATATAGCTATAATTTCGAACGTTTGAGGATGTTGCATGTAAAATTTTATCAAAATAGGTTTTTTGATGATAACGCCCCCAAAAAGTGGGCGTGGCCAAGACTGTTCTATGGGTGAATTGTAGGGAAACTAAATACCCAAATAATTGGTCTTAACAAAATTTTTCGGTTTCATATAATTTAGTGAAGTTATAAAAACGTAGCCGTGGCAGTGGGCGGATGTAAAAAAAATTTACACTTGTACTGTATCTTTTTCTTGGAAGCCCAGATATGAAATTTCAGCGTCCTAGTAAAAAATTTAAGGCCCAAAAATCGGTTTTGTGATGAAAACGCCCCCAAAAAGTGGGCGTGGCCAAAACTGTTCTATGGGTGAATTGTAGGGAATCTAAATACCCAAATATTTGATCTTAAAAAATTTTTTCGGTTTCA
>LR999958.1:81198281-81200781 GCA_905220385.1 Xylota sylvarum | reverse complement strand
TTTCGGTTTCATATAATTTAGTGAAGTTATAAAAAGTGGGCGTGGCAGTGGGCGGATTTCAAAAATGTTTACACTTGTACTGTATCTTTTTCTCGGAAGCCCAGATATGAAATTTCATCGTCCTAGCTCAAAATTTAAGGCCCAAAAAGCGGTGACATACGGATGGACGGACGGACGGTCATCGCTCAATCGATTTCGCTATTGATGCTGATCACGAATATATATACCTTAAAGGGTCTATCTCGATTATTTCTCTATGTTACAAACTCTGTGTCAAACTTAATATACCCTTAGGATAGGGTATAAACATACAGAAAAGCTACAATCCGTCTGGAACGGATCGTATGATACCCTATCCTCCTCTCTATAAAGTGGGCGTGGCCAAATTGCATATTGTACTCAAATATAGCTATAATTTCGAACGTTTGAGGATGTTGCATGTAAAATTTTATCAAAATAGGTTTTTTGATGATAACGCCCCCAAAAAGTGGGCGTGGCCAAGACTGTTCTATGGGTGAATTGTAGGGAAACTAAATACCCAAATAATTGGTCTTAACAAAATTTTTCGGTTTCATATAATTTAGTGAAGTTATAAAAACGTAGCCGTGGCAGTGGGCGGATGTAAAAAAATTTTACACTTGTACTGTATCTTTTTCTTGGAAGCCCAGATATGAAATTTCAGCGTCCTAGTAAAAAATTTAAGGCCCAAAAATCGGTTTTGTGATGAAAACGCCCCCAAAAAGTGGGCGTGGCCAAAACTGTTCTATGGGTGAATTGTAGGGAATCTAAATACCCAAATATTTGATCTTAAAAAATTTTTTCGGTTTCATATAATTTAGTTAAGTTATAAAAAGGTGGCGTGGCAGTGGGCGGATGTAAAAAAGATTTACACATGTGCTGTATCTTTTTCTGGGAAGCCCAGATATGAAATTTCAGCGTCCTAGTTAAAAATTTAAGGCCCAAAAATCGGTTTTGTGATGAAAACGCCCCCAAAAAGTGGGCGTGGCCAAAACTCTTCTATGGGTGAATTGTAGGGAATCTGAATGCCTAAATATTTGGTCTTAACAAAATTTTTCGGTTTCATATAATTTAGTGAAGTTATGAAAAAGTGGGCGTGGCAGTGGGCGGCTTTAAAAAATTTTTACACTTGTACTGTATCTTTTTCTTGGAAGTCCAGATATGAAATTTCAGCGTCCTAGTTAAAAATTTAAGGCCCAAAAATCGGTTTTGTGATGAAAACGCCCCCAAAAAGTGGGCGTGGCCAAAACTCTTCTATGGGTGAATTGTAGGGAATCTGAATGCCTAAATATTTGGTCTTAACAAAATTTTTCGGTTTCATATAATTTAGTGAAGTTATGAAAAAGTGGGCGTGGCAGTGGGCGGATTTCAAAAATTTTTACACTTGTACTGTATCTTTTTCTTAGAAGCCCAGATATGAAATTTCATCGTCCTAGCTCAAAATTTAAGGCCCGAAAAGCGGTGACATACGGACGGGCGGACGGACGGACGGACGGACGGACGGACGGACAGACGGACGGACGGACAGACGGACGGACGGACGGACGGACGGACGGTCATCGCTCAATCGATTTCGCTATTGATGCTGATCATGAATATATATACTCTATGTTACAAACTAAGTGTCAAACTTAATATACCCTTAGGATAGGGTATAAAAACATACACAAAAGCTACAATCCGTCTGGAACGGATCGTTTGATACCCTATCCTCCTCTCTATAAAGTGGGCGTGGCCAAATTGCATTTTGTACTCAAATATATCTATAACCTCGAACGTTTGAGGATGTTACATGTAAAATTTTATCAAAATCGGTTTTTTGATGAAAACGCCCCCAAAAACTGGGCGTGGCCAAAACTGTTCTATGGGTATATTGTAGGGAATCTGAATACCTAAATACTTGGACTTAACAAACTTTTTCGGTTTCATATAATTTAGTGAAGTTATGAAAAAGTAGGAGTGGCAGTGGGCGGATTTAAAAAATGTTTGCACTTGTACTGTATCTTTTTCTCAGGAGCCCAGATATGAAATTTCAGCGTCCTAGCTCAAAATTTAAGGCCTTAGGGTATGTCACATACGGACGGACGGACGGACGGACGGTCATCGGTCAATCGATTTCGCTATTGATGCTGATCACGAATATATATACTTTATAGGGTCTATCTCGATTATTTCTCTATGTTACAAACTATGTGTCAAACCTAATATAGCCTTAGGATAGGGTATAAAAAAAGAGAAAAGGACTCTTAGCTTGCAAAGTGGTGATTGGCACCACATAAAAGTGAAGAAAAAACATACAGAAAAGCTACAATCCGTCTGGAACGGATCGTCTGATACCCTATCCACCTCCCTATAAAGTGGGCGTGGCCAAATTGCATTTTGTACTCAAATATAGCTATAATGCCGAACGTTGAGGATGTTACATGTAAAATTTTATCAAAATAGGTTTTTTGATGATAACGCCCCCAAAAAGTGGGCGTGG